>PVJI01006501.1:0-86120 GCA_004026765.1 Micronycteris hirsuta | reverse complement strand
CCCCACACCGTCTCCTTTCCACAGCCCTCCCTGTCTGGGCTTTGTAACCACACCTAGCCAGGGCTGCAGCCTTCCTGCTCCCAGACTTCTAGAATAGCGCTTCCCAAACTTCATCATGCCTACGAATCACTGGGGATCTTGTTAAAGTGTGGCTTCTGATTCACTAGATCTGGGGTGGAGGCCGAGATTCCGCATTTCTAACGAGCTTCTAGGACTACACCAAGCAGCAAAGCTGGAGCACCCAGGGGTGCTAAATATTGGAAACATCACCCCTGAAGCCATCTCTGCCCCCTAACTCCCATGGACCTGTGCCCTGGGGGTTCCCACCCACCTCTGCAGCCCTCGGGGCTCTTTATTATCCAGCCCACCCCAGGGACCCCAGGCCTGAGAAGACTTTTAAAGCCTAGCAAATGGTGTCAGGTATGTGATCGTTGTTTTCACCAGAGATGTATAAAATTGCCAATCTGCACTTCCTACCATACTGTTATGGTACAATTCTAGCCAAAAAAAAAGTTTGTTACCTTTACATAAAACCAGTGGAGAGCAAGATAGAGGGGTTTCCAACAGGCTTCGGGAGATGGGAACAGTGGGTTGGCGAGCCCACCGCCACCCTCACAGCCCAGCCCTCAGAGTCCCCGTTTTCATGAACCCAAGACCACCCCCACTTGGCTTTTATTGCCTAGGCCAGCGCCAGTGACTTCTAGAATCTTCTCCCATGTGAGATCAAATTTTCTCACCTTTTTTAAAGATTTAAAGAATAAATCAGGTCTGTTTCTTTCTCCCCTGAAGAATAACCCCCCGCCTCTGGCTCTGTAAACCCACCATTGAAGGTGACTGAGCAGGGCTAGAAAAGCATTTCTTTTCACCCCCAAAACTGCTGGAAAGAGCTGCCACTGGGCTGCTCCTTGATTCTTACAAGTGGGGGGACCACCCAAGGAAAGGGACCACAATCAGAGACGCCCTTTTCCCGTGCACGGTGCCTGCGTGGGGGTGTGAATAGAGACATGCTTCCTGTGTGTGTATGTGTGTGTGTGTGTGTGTACGTGTGTACATTGAGCTCCAAAAGGCTCTCGAAGATGGGAGTGTGGTACGGCTGTTTCAAATGTCTGCTAGATGGCGTGATGCTCGGGATGTAATATCCTTCATAAAGACCACCACTTCCCCAAAGAAGCCACCTCAGAGGGCGGTGTGTTGTTCAGACATGTGAAGAGAAGCATGACAGGGTGTCTAAGCTGGAGTAGGCCCCTTAGCATTTCACTCAGGGGCCCCTGGGGTGCTTCATGGAGGTGGCAAGTCGAGGAGTTTACAAAGCCCTGGAACAGAAGGAACCACAAGTACCATTCGTCCCGTGGAACCATGACAGACACCTCTGTTTGCTCCCCAGTGGTCAGACCCAACTGCTATCCAGCACCCTCCCACTGTAGAGGTTATAAATCCAGATTCTCACTGTTCCAGCCTCCTTTGCAGCTTGGGGTAAGCATGTGACCAGGTATGGGCAGTGAAATTTAACAGGAAGTCTACAGAGACTTCTGTGAATGCTTATGCTCTTCTGATGAGAGAGGCAGACAATAGGTAACACTTCCCTGCCCCTCCCTTCTTCCTGCCTTGATTGAGGATGTGACCCCTGGAGCCACAGCAGCCCTCTTGCTACAATGAGAAAAAAAGCCCAAAAGTATGTCAAAGACCTTGACCCTATTATCATTTGACCAAGCCAATGCCAGCAGCCATCCTCATCCAGGATTATTGTAAATAAAAATAAAGCTTTCTTTGTTTAAGCCATTGTTGGTCAGTCTCTCTTACTTGCAGAGAAAAATGTTTCTGACACAGAAAGCCAGCCCTGCCCAGAATTATCTATAGACTGTACTGAAAATCCAGATTCCACTCTCCCATCAGAAACCTATTGGATCAAGATCCCCAGCAGCTGTACCTGGGATCTGTATTTCCATACTTTCTCCATGTAGTCTACATGGCGCCCATCTGAAAACTGGTATTTGGACATCACTAATTCCCACATCATTCAATAAATATTTCTTGAGTGCCTGCTCTGTGCTAGGAAGCATGCTATGTCCTGGGGGCACAGTGGGAAATGATACATTTGGAATATTGGAGTGGCCTCCTCTGAACTGGTCTCCTTGCTTCTGCCACTGCCCCACACGGCCTGCTCTCAACAGAGCCGCCAAACGATCCTGTTAAATCTAAGGAAGATCTCGTCATTCCTCTGCACAGAGCCCTCCACAGGCCCCAGCAGAATCCTTCCTGCAACCTGGAAGGTCTGTAGTCTGGCGCCCTCTTCACTTCCGACCTACTTCCCACTGCCCTCCCCCCGCCCTGGCTCACACGGCCTCGGCCAGCCTAGCTCCTCACACCCGCCAGGCATGCCCCACCTCAGGGCCTTTGCACCTGCCATTCCACGGCCAAGAGTGTGCTTCCCTCAGAGACCACACAGCCTGTCCCCCGGCTTTCTCCAGGTCTTTTCATGCTCTGGCTAAACGAGGCACCCCCTTAGTCACCTCACCTAAAATCTCAACATCTACATACTTCCTGTGCCCTCCTTTCTGCCTTATTTTCCCTCCTCACTCGGCATCACCATCTAACATACATTTTACTTGCTGGTTGCGTGTGTCTGCGAACAATAGTGTCAGCACCAAGATGGCAGAGACTTTTGTCTATCTCGTTCACTCCTGATTCCCAATGGTCTTCCTCCCTCCTCCTTCCCTGCCGGCAGTCGGCTCGGCTCACGTAAAGCTGGCAGAGTGGGCCCCGGGACCAGAATCACCTGGCCACCCCACTCCTAGCTTTGAGAAAAGGCAATAGCCAAATAGGGCATAGGGCATAGTAGGTGCTCAATAAATGTTTGTTGAATGAATGAGAAACCCTTTCTTCCCCTTCTTCAGCTTCCTCCCAGGTCCAGCCCTGCCCATCCTCATCACCCACCTGCCTCCACCCTCTGCAGTTTTGACCCTGGCCCAAAAATGTCAGTTTGGTCCAGAAGCTTTCCTTTGACTGCTTGGGCTTCCATCAGTATACCTGGGCCCCACTGGCATTTGTGCCTGCAGGACCCGCATTGGAGCTGCATGGCCGTCACCCAGTCCTGGAGACCTTGGGGAAGGAAGGGGCTGCTGCAGCTCTGACGTCAGACCTGCTGAAATGGAGACTAAAGAGCAGCAAGCCCCGTTCTCGCGGAGGCCACATTCTCTCACACCC
Source organism: Micronycteris hirsuta (assembly GCA_004026765.1). Lineage (NCBI taxonomy): Eukaryota > Metazoa > Chordata > Mammalia > Chiroptera > Phyllostomidae > Micronycteris > Micronycteris hirsuta. The sequence goes on along the minus strand of PVJI01006501.1, from coordinate 82,916 downwards.
ATGACACCACAGCCCTGGTGTGGGTTTGGAGAGCACCCTGCTCAGGGGCACCCCAGCACTCAATGCAAAGCCCAGGAGAAAGAGGGGACCTTAGGAGGTGAAGGCACCTCCTCCCTGCTCTGCAGTGTGTGCTCCTGCGGAGCCCTGAGACCCTATTGCAGGGCAGCCTCGCTGCACTTACTAATTATACAACTCCTGGGCCGTGAGGGCAGGCCCCTGTCTGATTCCACCCACGCGGACCAGTCCCAGCCCAGGACTCTGCACATGGCAGGTGTTCAAAAAGGTTGTCAGTGGGCGTCAGTAAAGATCGCTGCATTTACGGGTCAGCGATGTCACCACCCATGACAAGTCAGTATCATCATCCCCATTTTGCAGATGAAGAAACCAAGCTCAGGTAAATCTAAGTTAAGGGACTTGGTAAGTCACAAAACAACCCCTGGGGAGAAGTGGGGTTTCCAGAGCCGTCCGTCCGCAGAGTCTGCGGGACTTGCTCTTACAAAAGGCTCACAGGAGGCCCCTGTGCCTTCCTGACCTTTTGCCGTGAGCTTTGGGAAGCTATTTCACCTTCCATTTCTCATTGGTCCATCTGAACTGGCAGAATTTGGCCTCCACCTATAAAAATAGACTCAGGCCAACACAGACCGAGATGAGTCCTAGGGCGAGGACAGTCTGCACACTGCCATGGCCCTGGCACCGATGTCATACCCCAGCCTCAAAGCCACCAGTCTCTGGGCCCAGCCAGTGGGTTAGAATCTACCATCACGGTGGCATTTCTGTCCCCTTGCAGAACTGGACTGAGCAGTGGCTGAGCAGTGGCCTAAATGATTTGAAGTGTCAGTACCCCCAGAGACTCACCAACCCCACCACCACCGTGCTCCCACCAGGGCCTTTCCCCCACCTTCCCCCACCACCCCCCGCTGGGCTTCGCAGGAACAGGGGCCTCATCCTCCCGGTTAATCGCCCTCATTTCAGCCTGTCGTAATTTTTTGAGTTGGGGATTGCTGGCACTCACTCAGAGAGGACACGGGGCTGGGCTCATTTTCTCAAACTGGCCCAGTCAGGGACCCCGGCAACCCTCCTGGGCACCGGCTGCCAGCCAGCATTCTCCTGTGCAAGGAGAGGCTTCCCATGGGACTGGGCATCCAAGCTCACCCTTTTGGGTGCGGGACCTAAAATGCACATTCCCCCTGCAAGGTCACTGTCAGGCTTGCTCTATGAACAGGGTTAATTCTGTGCACAGGCCTGGATTCAAGCCCCAGCTGCACCAGTCAGTGTCTGTCACAAGCCTGGGACAGGGCCGGACCACCTTCTCCAGATCTCTGACACAGGGAACGATATCTGCGAACGTTTAATGTCTTCCCAGGGCCTGGGTGAAATATATGGATTTACTCCCCCAGGTTTGCCATTGCCTCCATTTTACGGGTGAAGAATCCAAAGTGCAGAGAGGCAAAGGCCCTGCATGCAGTCAGCAGGTGGCAGAGGAGAGAGGTGAACCCGTGTCTGCCTGCCTGGCGCCCACACATTTATCCTGGCAGCCCTGCTGGTGGAGCCTGCAGGAGGGTGTTTTGCAAAGCACCCACACGTAAGCTTTCCCATCTGTCCCCAGAAACATTATGCAAGTATGCTCAGGCCAAACAGCCTTCCCCCTTCCTCGTCCAGCCAGCAGGCGCCTGGCAGAGTGGGCCCCAGGGACAAGACTCCCAGCCCCATCCCACACACAGGTTTGAGAAAAGACAGTGGCTGAATGGGACACAGGGTTGTTGACATGGGACACAGGGTTGTCCACATGCTGCCCTCTGCCCGGGAAGTTCGGACGGAGCAGGAAGGAGAGAAATGTGCATTGGACATCTTCTATATGTCTGGCAGGTCCTGAAACATCAGAAAATAGAGTGCCCGGGGCCTGGCGCATTTCAAGGGATGAACGTTTCTTCTCCCTCTTCCTGTCTCCACTTTAAGGACGTTTTGACAGGTGACACAGCCTGGCTGTTCAGAGCCCTGGCTACAAAGTCAGACAGACGTCAGATTTGGGGATGAGGTGGAAGGTCCAGCGCTGCCACTTGCAAGATGGGTGACCTTGGACAAGTCATTTAACATCTCTGCGTTTCCTGTTTGTTAAATGAGGGTTCCGATAGTACCAGCATCCCCGGTTGTTGAGAGGACTGAGCTAACAAACATAGAATGTTTGGCAAGTACCAGGCACACGGCCAGCACTCAATAAAAGTTAATTATCATCTTCCCTTTCCTCAGTTCTCTTACTCTGTCATATCTGCCACTGACCTGCCTGCCGAGTCCTATTTTCGCTTGGTTATTTCTCTTAGTCCCTAAGCTTGTCTGACGTCCAGTCCATCCCTTTCTCGTGGCTGGTCACCCCAAGACTGTCTGCCCCTCCTCTCAGTCCCCGTTTTTGGGGGAGGTGTCACCCCATACTTTCTCACACCCCATACCTTCTCCATCCCCATATTATCTATTTCTTTTACTGCCATTTTAGAACAACTCCTGAGCCCTGGCTGGTGTAGCTCAGTGTATTAGGTGTGGGCTTTGAACCAAAGGGTCACCGGTTCAATTCCCAATCGGGCCACATGCCTGGGCTGTGGGCCAGGTCCCCACTGGGGGACCTGTGAGAGGTAACCACACATTGATATTTCCCTCCCTCTCTTTCTCCTTACCTTCCCCTCTCTCTTAAAATAAATAGATAAGATCTAAATATAAAATAAAACAACTCCTGAGAATTTCTCTTCTGCATTTCTCTTCTGCTTTAATCCACTAAGGACCTCTTCAAACCCAAGGAAGCCAGGAGCATGCACATGGCCGGATCACCATGGCTTCCTGCAATGTGTCCCCTCTGCGCCCCGGGCAGGGGGAAGGCCCTGCTTCCCAGCCCTTCACCCTTCAGCAGGGCCCTGTGACAAGCTTTGGTTGATGAAGTGAGAGCAGAAGTATGAAGAGGGTCACTTCTGGGATGAAGCAGCAAGAAGCCCCAGGGGGACCCTCCGTCTCTCTCCTCCCCTTGGCAGCAAGTGCAGAAGTTTTCAGATAAGATGGAGGAGCCACAAAATCGAAAGCAGCCTGGCTCCCTAAGTCCCCACACAAAGGACAGCTGTCCTGGACCGTTGCCACACCAGCAGCAGACTAGGCCAGAGAAAGAAGTACACTTGTGCTGAGCCCCCAGGCGGGGCTGCGTGGTGACTGGCAGGAGCGCCCCGGGCTGCCCAGCAGGCGGTGCAAGCCGAAGCCACAGAAGTCTGCCGCGTTCCCATCTTGGGGTGCACAGCTAGAAAAAAGGATGATGTTCAAAATAATGTTTTAAACAAGTAAGTAAATGACATGGGTGCTAGTTTAACTCAATGTAATTTGTTCCAATAAAATTACTGAAACACTAATAGGAACACTGCAGGGAAACACCGCGGGGAAAAACCGGCACAGCTGTGGTCCTGTGAGTTGGGAAGATGGACTGGTGCTGTAAAGTCTGTGTATTAATCTAGGGAAATTGTCATACTAGGTTTTAATTCCCCAGGAGATACTGAGACTTTGACAAATAGGGAAGCTGTATTGAGGGGGGCGGGTACCGACGCCGCAGCGGGGTTCCTCCGGCACTGGCCCTGTCGCCCCTTCGCCGCCGCCGGACGGCTTGTTCCCTGGGTGGAGGGCGGACTGGTTACTCTGTCCCCCAGCCTGTGTGCTCCAGGAGCCTGGCCCGCCGACCCGCCGGAGTCGGTCCCCATCAAGGCAACGAACTGACACCGGACTACGTGCCACGAACGAAGGATGCAGGGACGCACAGGAGCACGGGGACCACGGGGTGACGGCGGGAACCAGCCGCATAAGGGCCAATCTAACAGTGCGCAGCAGTGGGTGTGACCACGTGTCCGACAATACAAGTGTGAGAGGGTGGTTGAGCGTGACGGCCTCTGTGTGACAGAGGCCGTCACGCGAGAGGATGTAATCGTGATGCTGTATGATAGTGTAAGAGGCGGGGAAGCGCACCGGGCAGGTGGCACACGTGACTGCCCCGTGCCAGGCTCCCTGGGTCTTCCGCAGCCACCAGAGAGGGAGGCTAAAGACACAGGTGTCTCACTGGCCACCCACAGGCTGCACGCAGCTGGAGCTGCTCGCTCTTGCGCAGTGGGCCCGCTGCCTTGTACTCTCAGCCAGTTCCGTCCCCTGCTCCAGGGGCTGAGTCAGCTTGGGAGGGGCGGGATTAAACACTAACTTCTTGGCCCAGAGGAGGCCAGCTGGGAGGGTGGGGTCGGGTCTATCTCAACCCTCCTGGGTTTAAGTGTGGGCTGCTGACCCACACACCCCAGGGCAGGCAGGCTTGGTGGTCACCAGCAATGCCCTGTTAAATGTTAAACTTCCACTCCCACCTCTACACATCCTGCTCCGTTGGGCCACAGATCCTGCATTTCTGATGAGCTCAGCTTACTGCCAGCCCTGTATGGCCCACCAATCCCAGTGGTCATGCAGCAGGAGTAACACCCCCCTCCCCTGGCACTGTGTGGCCAAGGGCTCCCCGTACCCAGACTCATCAATCCTAAAGCCACCTTCTGAGCTAGGTGTTACTACTGATGGGGGAACGCAAGAGTTAAAAGATTTTAGCCTTCGCTCTAGTTGATAGGCTTAAGTGATTAATGCCTGTGGAAAGCTGTATTACAGAAACTGGAATGACTCCAAGCAATTCAGGAGGGAATTGTTGATCAGAAGATAAAGAAGTCCTAGGAAAATGGCTGCAAAATATATATATATAGTGAAACTGTATTAATCAAGACTCTTTTGATGGCAAATAAAAGAAATCCAACTCAAGCTGAATTTAAGAAGAAAAGGAAGCCCTGGCCGGTGGCCTGGCTGGTCGTAGCATGGTCATGTACACCAAAAGGTTGTGGGTTCGATCCCCGGCCAGGGAGCAGGCGGGAGGCTACCACCTATGTTTCTCTCTCCCCTAGCCCTGCCTGCGTCCTCGCTCTCTAAAATCAATAAATATATCCTAGCATGAGGATTTTTAAAAATACTTTAAAAGAAGAAAAGGAGTATTTATATTTCAGAAGTACAAAGTCAAGTCTGAGGTACGGCTGGATCCAGGGACTCAAGATATCAGCTCTCGTTTTCACTCTCTCTCTCTCCTTTTTAAAAGACTTTATTTATTATATTTAGAGAGAAGGGAAGGGAAGGAGAAAGAGAGGGAGGAAATGACCGATGTGTTAGAGAGACGATGGGTTGCCTCTCACATGCACCCAACCTGGCCCAGGCATCTGCCCTGATGGGGAACTGAACTGGCTACTTTTTGGTTTGTTGGATGATGCCCAACCCACTGAGCCACTCCTGTCATGTCTCTCTCTGTGTCTCCCTTTCTCTCTCTCTCCCTTCCTCCCCCTCCATGTGGGGGCTGAGGTGACTCCAGTAGCCCCTGACCTCCTCCAACGAAGCAAGCACTGCACAAAGTGTCTGTCCCAAGTAAGAACCACTTGGGGGAGCAGGGTGGTCAGAGACGGGGTTTCTGGTTGGCCCGACTTGGATTACGTGCTCATTCCTGAACCAATCACTTTTGACCAGGGAGATAAGATACTATGATCAATCGTGACCAGGCCATATGCCCACCCATATGTCCCCAGGGAGGCAGAAGCAACCTTACCCAAAGCACATGGGTTCTTCACAGAAAAAAAGTGTTTTCTTACCAAAATAAGGGCAGAGTTGCTGAGCAGGCAGAGCAATATATGTTCACTACAGAAATTCAACTCATAAAATAAGCAAACAGGAATGCCAAAGGGGAGAAATTGAAAAAATTACACACACACACACACACACACACACACAGATGGGTTCAACTCTACCAAATTTTAAAATTTCAAAAATAACAAAAGGGTAATTATAACACCCCATGATATCAAGTTAAGGCAGAAATAATGAACCACTGACACTAAACTGATATTTCCAAAATAGGATCAAGCAAACATGAGAAGTTAACATATAAGGTGCTAAGAGTAACACAATAGTCCTCAATATTTATTTATTCGTTTATCAAATGAATTTGTTCTACAAAAATAACAATAAATGTCTCCATAAGAGAATAACAATACAAAAGAAAGAATATAGACCCTCACCTTCTACATACACAGAACACATTGCAAATCAAATGAAAGTTAAATATTTTTAAACTATAAAAATAAGAACACAGAATAGAATTTAATCCTACCTATGATGAATTAAACTTCTGTCAGCAAAACTGAATGCATTTGAATAACCAAAAATAAAAATGTTATGTACATGAGGTATGAAAAAGCAAATTAAAAATCATCAAGAGTTTGACCTCAAAACAAATTCAAATTGAAGCACATTCTAGAAAAACACCTGACCAGTACTCTTCAACGTATCAAGGTTATAACAGACAAGGACTGAGGAACCGTGCTAACCGGGGGAGACAGGACACTTACGTGCAGTGTGGGAGACTGGTTGGGAAAAATACATTATTGGGAAAACTGGCAAAATCCATTGTGCAGTACATGGCTAACTCAGCAGGACTTCAAACCCTACTCGTTCCAAAGAAAAGACTGGACCTTGCCTTGGCTGGTGTGGCTCAGTGGATTGAGCGCCAGTCTGCAAACCAAAGGCTTGCTGGTTCGATTCCCAGTCAGGGCACATGCCTGGGGTTGTGGGCCAGGTCCCCAGCAGGGGGTGTGTGACAGGCAACCACACGTTGATGTTTCCCTCTCTTTCTCTTTCCCTTCCCCTCTGTCTAAATTAATTAATTAATTAATTTAAAAAATCTTAAAAAAAAAAAAAAAAAAAAGACTGGCCCTTGACAGCTCCTGGAGGTAACCTCTAAGCCCTTGGAATATCCTATCAGTTTGACTCTGCAGGGGCTGGAGACGAGTGACTCAGCTCAGGCAGTGACACCAGTGTGCCGGGCCTCTGTGACTGATGCCTGACAGCTCCAGACGCCAAGCCCGGGAGAGCGTGCCTGGGTCCTGGTGCCTCGTGTGGAGTCACACAGCGAGCACTGAATGCTGCCGCACAGCTCCACGGGGGGAGGGCGCCTGGAGGCTCCTGCTGGCCTCTCCGGGGCTCCATCCTACATGCCTTTTTCCTTTGCCGACTTTAATTTGTATCCTTTTGCCTTAATAAACCATAACCATAAGAATAACTTTTCTGAGTTCTACAAGTCCTTTAGCAAATCACTGAAACTGAGATTTGCCACGTTCTCTTCGTAACCACGTCGTCTGACAAGGTCCAGGCGTGGGAAGAGAGATTCAAAGGAGTCCATCTTCTAGAGGAGAACGTGGCGTGGGGAGGGGATGGGCAGTGATTTTTCCTGGCTTTGCTCTCAGTAACCTGCTCACTGCTATTGTTCATGGTCTTACCTTGTGCCCTGGTTCCCATGGGAGCGGGCCATGGGAAGAAAGAGACTCGAAGAGAGTCTGTGATTGATTTTGAGAGAAACTCTGAGGGGACAGCTAGTTCTCCCCGGACCACTGAGTCATGCCAAGTTGTTTAAACAATGTTTATGAACCTGAATAAGAAATTATCCTCGACTGTTCCCATCAGAACTCTTGAATCAGTTCCAATAGGCTAAACTGTTACCTGCCTATATGTTTATTTCAGTGATCAAAAGGTGGTGGGATTGTTAGACATTTATACTTCAAGTTTACTAAATCGCGTAGTTCCAATAAGATTGTATAAAGTAACTTCTTTTTTTTTTTTGTATAAAGTAACTTCTTGATCAAAGAACAAAACCCCCTCTAATAAAATAGCCCCTGAATGTCTGAAAGTTGTTAGAGTAGTAGCCCCTCCTTTACTTTGAATAGAAAAATATATCAATTAGAAGTAGACAGGCAAAGAAATAAGAAAAGTTAGTTAACTATTACCAACTAAAAACGTAAGAACAGTTACTAGGGAGTCAGAGTTCATAGTACATAGAACAACATTTTAGACAGAAAAGATAGATAGCTAAGTTAGACGTCACAGAGGTCTTATAAAATATTTTCCTATAATCTCTACCCAATCTAGCATACCCTTTATTCATACAGCTATTTTCAATTGTCTGATTTACAGTACTCTTGGTCAAAACAATCTTTGTTTAAAGTATAACTGAATCCATAGAAACTTTTGTACTTTTTCTAGTTGCCTTTGTATTAATTTTTTTCTACTTCACCTAATCATTATTGTTCATCACTCCCAAAAATGAAAGTACAGAACCCTGCTTGTACTTGCAATAAACGGAACAGAGCTTCACTGTCCTTTGAGTGGTGTTGCGCCTGTATCCCATTCGCGATGCCTTACCCACCTCGGAGACCCTTGCCCCAGCTGCAGCCGGCCCGCAGCAGAGATTGATCTTGGGAACCTTCCAACACATGCAAATAAGTTGTGAAGATTAGTTGATTGCACTGACGGTATCGGTGTTCATTTCTTGGTTCCAGTAACTGCATTTTGGTTATGTAAAATGTTAACGTTGGAGGAAGCTGAGTGAAAAGTATCCAGAAATTCTGCACTGTCGCGAATCCTGTCCCGCGGAATTCGTATGCCATGGCAGGCGTGGGAATACATTCACACGGAGTACACTGGACTAGAAGAGCCGGGACTACGCGACTCCCCTCTGAACTCAGAGAGAGGCCTTATGTTGCTCTGTGCCAACGTCTTGGCAAGCCTTAATAAATTCACTGATTTCTCGAGTGGTAGCCCTTCGGGGCCCCAAAGTAGTTTTGCAGTCTCTGTTAGCATTTTCATAAGCTAGCTGCAACAAAAGAGATTTGGCTGCTCTCATTGTCTATTTGCCCCTCGATAGCTTGGAGCTGATCAATAGAGTCAGTGTATGCTTCCCAGCACCCTGGCGGACATTGGTAAAGGAGAAAGTTCCCCTGGCCTGGGAATCAGGCACAGCTTTCATGGCCCTGAGAGCAGTCTGAGCACTTTGATTAAAAGCATGAGGACCAAGCACGGCTTGAGCTGCGGCGGTGGCAAACTCACCGGGCCCAAGCATAGGGAGGGTAACAGGATTATTCATTTGTGCATTTTCCGCCACTTGGTGGCTGGCTCGCTGAGAGTACTTTGAAAGCCAGACCGTGTACTGAGCTGGGGTTAAGACTGTCCTGGCCAGGGCAATCCAGTCACAAGGGGCCATTTTATAGCTGTCCATGATGGCCTGAAATAGCCCGTTAGTATAAGGGGACTTAAGCCCATATTCCTTAATGCTCCTTTTTAGATCTTTGTAAAGGGAAAAAGGAAGAGGCTCATGGACATTTCTTTGACCCTTGACTATGCTGGGGAAAGCCGAAAGGGCATTTAAATCCCCAGTTTCCGCTGCCTGCCTCTAGGACCACTGTGACATCAGATATGTGGTTTCCCACACCAACAACAAATTCTCCAATTCTCCAACACCAACTGTGTGTCGAACAACTCAATTCAATTTGATTCAATTTGAACACTAATGCGTGGGGTTAATGCAGACCCTGTAGGTTTAGGGCAAGAAGGTTTTCAGCTCAAAAAGTTATGAATTCATTAGGAGCGGTCGTGAGTATCCTGCCTAGGTTTTCCTGCTCATTTCCATTGTGATTATCTGTCTCCCCAAAGGCCCCAATCTCAGCCCAAAAGCTTCCCAAGGGAACAGTTTAGTTTAGTTTAGTTTAGTTTAGTTTAGTTTTGCTTCCTGCTGTATGTACACCAGTGCATAGGTCATTGTGGGCACTCAAAATGTGTATTGATAAGTAAACAAATTGACGTATCCTGTACCACCTAAGGACTCACATCCCACCCCATAAATATCTCACCAGCAGACTGCCCCAGAATCAGAAATGCCACCAATAAACATCACTCCTGGGAATTAAGAATTCTCTTATGGGGAACAAGAAAGCTGTAATAGTTTCAAATTACAAATGCTTGGGGCTTTACCAAGAGCTTTCCTTCATAGCCTGTGAGTTATAGACAAGGGGAGGGAAGCCTGGAGAGTAGGTGAAGCAACCCAGTCACACCTCCAGGATTTGAACCCAGGTCTCTGGACTCTGGGTGGGGCCTGTGGGGTCTCTTCATGCAGACTGCAAGTGCGTGCACTCTGCAGGGACTAGGCTCTGGGAGGCAGGGCCAAAGAGGAGGGGAGAAGCAGAGAAAGACAGAGGTGGAGCAGCTGGCACTTACAGAGCTGCCTAGACAGCTTCATGCTAAGCCATCTAGCCAGATTCTTCTTCATAGCAATCCCCCCAGGGCAGCCCCAGGGCTGGGCACTGTGCAGTCGCACCCACTGGAGGGAGACAAGGGGGCAGGAGAGAACAAGCAGTGAGCTCAGCTGGGGACTGCTGAGAGCTGAGAGACTGCCTGGCAGTGCCTCCCCTCTAAGGGGAGGGGAAAGGGGCTGGGCCACCTACCGGAAGCCTCAGCCTACAGCCGGGAAGCCAGGCCAGGCCAGGCCAGGCCTGCAGTGCAGACCCAGGACAGAGGTGAGTCAGGGAATCCGGCCTGAGGGAGAGGGGGCGACTGGGAAACCCCTGGCAACAGGATCACCTAAGAAGTAACTTTTCCCTCGGCTCCCAGTGAGCCTGCTTTCTTTCACTGGACACTTATCTACTAGATACCAGGGCCTTTAGGCCAGGCCCTGTGCTAAGTGTTCAAACCACAGCATGAAGGTCACAAAGATCCCTGCCTCTGGAGATCACCTTGTAGTAGGGAGAAACAGCAATAAACAAAAATATAGTAGCTGAGTAAATTATCTTGTACGGTAGGACAAGTCATAAAGGAAAAAGTAGAGCAGAGCAAGGGGGTTTGGGAATGCTGGGGGAGAGGTCTTGAGCTTTTAAACAGGGTGGGAGGGGCCTCCCTGAGAAGGTGAATGATCTGAGACTTGAAAGAGGTGATTAAGAAGCTGAGGACATCTAGGAAACCTAGTTTCAGGCTAAGGGTTTCCAGGGAAAGGACAGCCGTGGCAGAGGCTGCAGGTGCAGGCTGACCCCCAGTGTTCACTGCAGGAGGCCCCAGCAGTTGGAGAGGGAGCGGGAGGCAGAGGGGAGGTAGGGCAGAAGAGAGGAGTTGGGCTAGGTGGCCTTGCAGGAATCCAGGGGACCCCCATGAACATGCCAGGCCCCTTATCAGCATCCCCACGGCCTAGCCCTCACTTAGGGGCATCAGTTTGGAAGCCTGCTTATGCAGCGTGTCAAATTCATTTTCACCTCACCCAGGGCCACATCAGCCTCACGGTTGCCTTCAAAGGGCCGAATGTCATTTTAGGACTGTATAAATGTAACTACTCCTTAACGAGGGGCAAGGAGCTCTACATCCGGCCCTTTGAAGGCAACCACGAGGCTGATGCGGCCCCCAGTGGAAATGTGTTTAACACCCCTGCCTTACAAGTGCCCTCCCTTCCTGTCCCCTCTATAAGCCAGTGATAACAGTGGCATATCTGCAGGGTGGCGGTGAAAAAGAATGGGAATCAAAGTAGTGGCCACCTGAAAAGAGTTACAGAGTGCCTCCTCAGAGGCAGCCCCTCAGCCCTCAGGCACTCACGGCCTTGGGAAAGGGACATCTGAGTCAATAAGAAATCGTTCCTTGTTGTCTGCTCCAACAGCACTGGGTGGGAGCCCTGAAGAGATGCCACAGTCAGGAAGGTTTCTTAGAGGCAGGGTCCCTGGAGGCTGGGGCTGAGTAGGAACAGGAGGGGACAGAGTAGAGGCAAAATGCAGGAGGAAAGGAAGAGCAGGGGCTCCATTCCACAAAGGGGGAGGGAGGGGGGCAGGGACTCAAGGAACAGATTCCAACCAAGAGAGGAAAACGATGTGATTGCAGTTTTAAAGTCCATTGGGCAGCTGGAAAAACAGACGAGAGAGACACTGTGGCCAGGTGAAAGAAAATGGCGGCCCGGGTGGTAGCCTCGGGGATGGAAGGAGCAGAAGGATTTGAGAGGCTGAGAAGTAGAACAGACTGTACCCAGTAGCTGCCTTGCTGTGGGGAAGGCGGGGTTCTCTGTGAAGGATGCAGGGTCCACCTTGGCTATGAGGGACAAGCAGGTTCCCAGGAAAACACTTCAGAGGCAAGGAGCCAGCTGCCTCCCCTTAGCTCCACGGTACGCCTCCAGGCTCACAGAAATGGGCAAACAAGCCCGGGACTTAGGGGACCACGGGGCTGGGACCACAGGCTCCCCCACGGAGCCTCCACTGCAGGGCTATAGCAGGGACAGAGCATGTGCTTTGTGACCAGACCTCATCCAATGCCTGGCCACCTCCAGATAGCTAGAGGCTACACGATTAATGATTAATCCCTCTAAGATTAATTTTCTTCATGTGTGACTTTCATTGACTTTTCATGAGGATCTCCCCAGGCAATGCTTGCAACACAAGCTGCAGTGGGGAGAACATGACTTTTGTGATCTGTTCTTGTCCAAATCTTGGCTGACACGTACTGAACTACCATTTACTGAGGAATTTTGCCCACGACACAAAACAAGGCCAAGTACGCAGCTGAGTGCCCACAGGGAGGAGCGTGGGGGTGGAGCAGCCCTCGAGTGTCCGAGAGGAGTTGCTTTACGCCACCAAGCAGCCCCTGGCTGACACTCAGCCCTGGGCGGTTTGTCCTGCACGCAGGTTCTGAGCACCACCGCGGCTCGGAGCAGCCAGGCCAGAAGTACGCAGTCCCCCTCACCTGCAGGGTGTCTATTCCACGGCCCCTGTGGATGCCCGAAACTGCCGATGGTGCTGAATCCTATATACACTATGCTTTTTCCTGTGTGTATGAGTAATCAAGTTTAATTTATAAATTAGGCACAATAACAGATTAACAGCGATAATGAATAATAAAATACAACAAGTATAACAATACACTGTAACAAAAGTTACATGGATGTGGCCTCTCTCTCTCTCAAAATCTTCAAGTACCGTACACGCCTTTTCACTTAAAGGAAGCACTTTACAGCTTCTCTTTGGCATGTCCGAACGCCAGCATCACTACCCTTGCACTTGGGGGCCGTTATTAAGTAAAATAAGGCTGACTTGACCACAAGCTCTGTGATACCAACAGTTGATCTGGTAACCAGGACCACTACTAAGTGACTAACAAACGGGTCAGTGACGTCTACAAAGGGATGATTCACATCTTGGGTAGAACGGAGCTGAACTCGAGAGATTTCATCATGCTACGCAGCATGTTCCACCATTCAAAGCTTATAAATTGTTTATTACTGCAATTTTCCATTTAATACTTTTAGATCACGCTTGACCACGGACCATCAAAACTATTGAAAGCAAAACCTCAGATAGGGAAAGCCACTGTATCTCTTCTCAGACGCCAGGCAGATGCAAGCTAGAATGGGCAGCCCAGTGCACCGAGTGTCGATGGGGGACACCTGGAGCAGGAAAGTGCACCCCGACATAGACAGTGAGAGGCGCCAGCAGTCCTTCGACGTAGAAAGGCTCACCAACATCCTTGACGGAGGTGCCCAGAACACTGACCTCCGGAGGAAAGTCGGTAAGAAGAGGAAGCGGAAAGGGGCATCTGCCTCCTTCAAATAACAAAATTTACTCTCAAAAATTCAGCTGTTACAGAGTCATTCCTCTGGACTCTAAGGCATCTTTAACATGCCAACATGAGCCCATCTGAGGGATAGAAGAATCCTGGGCAGCAGATGACGTGGATGCTGGTTTTTGTCCCTCCACTGCATATGGCTCGGTAACCTTGGACAAGTCACTTTCCCAGCTCTGGGCCTCAGTCATCTCATCTGTCAAATGACAGTAGTATGACTTCCTTTCCACATCCATGAGGCAAGTGGGTGGAAAAATTTGAAGGTGCCAAGAACCTTACTCAGGTCCCTAAGCGTACTGTTGTCTCTTCCTGGCAGAGAGCATCATCAACAGCGACCCAGTGTTTAGCCTGAAAGACAATTATTTCATGACGCAGTATGAGCGTTACGAAGCCGCTGTGAAGAAGAAGTTCCACATCCAGATGATAGCACAGCGCCTGGGATGGCTGGAAAACAGTCGTGAATTCCTTTATGCTAGCAGGTGCTCACTCCCAGGGCAGCCCCGCCAGAGAGGAATTCACCAGGGATCACCCAGAGCCCCCAGCCCCGTGAGCTGTCTTCCCCAACAAAGGCAGAGCTTATTGGGAAAGCAGGATGTGAGGCGCCCCTCCCCTCCTGCACCCCACTCAGGTGAGGGCACCTGAGACTGTGGCTCCAATGGGCTGCTCAACCACAGCATCTCTCCCCCACAGAGCCGTTTCTGGAGACGTTGGTTTAGGTTTACAGCACGTATTCCTGAAAGCTGTCAGGAGCCTGGGCTCGGAGGAGCAGATAGCCAAATGGGCCCCACTCTGCAACAAGTTCCAGATCATCGCAACATATGCCCAGACAGAACTGGGACACGGTGAGCCAGGGCTGGGACACAGTGCCAGGGCCCATTCAGGTCTCAGGAGTCACAGATTTATATGTTGAATATGGAAACGTTAGTGCAGATGGCAGACAAGGGTCTGGAGGAATGCATGGCGTCCTTTCCTAATTCATACAAACAATGTATGAGCTCAGGGTGGGGCAAGTCTTTCCTTCTGGAAAAGTCAACAACCATTCCCTGTTCCCCCACAATGTGTCCCCCACACAGCCCATGGGTAAGAGGAGAGCAGTACCTCTAAGTACAGCTGGGAGGTACCCCCAGTGATACTGGGCTGGAGCCTGAGAGTTCCAAGCCCACCTGGACACTGCTCCCCAGGTGAGAGTCCCACCCCGGTCTGATGTCTAACTTTCCTTCTTGATTCTAAGGGACGTATCTTCAGGGACTGGAGACTGAAGCCACCTACAATGCAGACACCCAGGAGTTTGTGGTGCATAGCCCCACATTAACTGCCACCAAATGGTGGCCAGGTAACCGTGAGTATCCATCCATCACCTAGCCCCATCTGTCCCCAAGGAGAACAAAGCTGGATGGCAGAACATCACTGACTTTGATGTTCAAGAGACCTCAGATTGATTCCCTGCTCTAGGCTAGTGACCTTGGGCAAGTCAATTCACCTCTCTGAACCTCAGGTTCTTACTCTGTAAAATAGGTGGGCTTTGAAGAATTTCATCAGTGAGTGGCTGAGAGGCCGCAAAGGAACTTTGAAGTTCCCTTCGGAACTTAGCTGAGGAAATTGACCCAACCTTTGGGGGATGAGGGCCAAAGCCTGCCTCACACACACTGTCCCACACAGACACGGCCTAGCCCCAGGCACTCCCCACAATCCCAGTTCCTCTCATCTCCCAAAGCTTGTCACCAGCCAGAGCACGGGGCGCTAGGATTAGAATGGGAAAAATATCCCTCCCAGCCCCTGCTCCTGCCTCACCACCCACGCCAATCAGGCTAACGGCACTGCACCTCCCGTGGCCGCCAGGTGGCGCCTGCGCCGTGCTGCGCCGCGCTTCCCCGGGGCTCAGTGCGCGGCGGAGTCCCCAGGAAGCAGGCTCACCAAGGGCCTCTTCCTCCAATTTGAGAATACACCTCTGAGGACACATCTGTGGCACTTGGGGACCCATTGATGAACACTTATATGGAAAAAATATATACAATGAATTGAGCAGTCCAAATGAAAAGCAGAGAGAGAAATGGAAAGGTGAGAGACTAACAGAGAGAGGGAAAAAGAGGCAGAGAGAGAGAGAAACAGGAGAGAGCAATGAGAGGGAACAGAGAGGGAGGAGAGAGAGGATAGAAAAGGGAAGGGATGAAAGAGAAAGAGAAGAGAGAATGAGCATGAGTGCTGTCAAAACTGCAGAGAAAAGTAGCCAGCCTTTGAAATCAGGCAGAATTTAAATCCCAGCTCTGCCTTCTCCGGGCCCGTAACCTTGAGTGGTCGCTCAGTTCTATGAGCCTCAGTTTCCTTATGTGGAAATTGGGACACACCACCCTGTCCTGTAAGAACTGGAAAGCACTAGCACAGGGTCTGGCACCCCCTGGAGTTTGATAAATGGTAATTATCTGTATTTATTATAATCAGGTTGATGGTAGAGTCACTTATTAATAGGTTTTTGAGGACAGAGAAAACAAAAAGCTTGCTCATTTCACAGTGCCGTTAGCAAGTTGCTGCTAGATTCATTGGCTCTCTGGGAGGTAGTTCTTCCTCTCAGTGACCAATGACCTTTCAAAGGTGCCCATCAGTGGGGGAGAAGCAGTGGCAAGCGCATCTCCCTGTGACACAGGACCGCTGTTCATGCCATGCACCCTCACACACGTATCCCAGCAGCTCTGACACCAAGGTCCTGTCTCCTTGATGCCAGAGAAAATGACTCAAGGGCACACACTTCAGTCAGAAGACTCGTAGAACCAAACTTTAGTAGACGACAAGCTTTCCCAGACTGTTCCTTTTGGGCCCGTAGCCTTTGTCAGGGTTTCACTTCCGAAGAAGGAGCGCCCAGAGGGTACAGACAGCTCTGATCCCCTCAACATCTCCATCAGCCTCCTCGAGCGTCCCTTCCCCATGGGTGTCCTGCCTCCGTGACTGTGGGGTGCTTGCTACACAAACCTGACAGATGCGAGCCCCTATGCCACCTGCCACCATATGGCTCTCCATAAATCCCTCCACCCCAGTGTGTTCTACAGTCAGACAACACATTAAAGCTCTTTGGATGGTTTCAGACATTTCCAAGAATAAGTCAAGGCCATGTGAGTTGAGGAAAACCCGGAATGAGCATCCCTTTGTGTCCTGGATGCAACCTCCTCCACGGGCCAGCCCCAACAAGCCCATCCAGTCCTCAAGCTTCTGATCATGTTGTTCCCTCTGCCTTCACACCCTTCCCTGTGTGACACCCCTGGGAAACACCCCTCACCCTCAGAACTCCTTGTGATCCTCCGCTGACCCACAATCTCTGAGGCAGAAGAAACCACCTCCCATCGAGCCTCAAAAAGCACCCCGCCCTTCCCCATGCCACCACACTGGTCCTCCTAACCCATTACAGAGTGGCTCACACCCAGGCTTCTGATGGAGAGGGTCAGCCTGTCTGCTCTGCGCACCAGGGCCTCACAGACCAGGGATCTCACTCAGCCTCTCACCTCTGTCTTCAGTGGGATGGTCAGCCACCCACGCCCTGGTCCTGGCCCAGCTGATCTGCTCGGGAGCCCGGCGGGGCATGCATGCCTTTATTGTGCCCATCCGGAGCCTCCAGGACCACACTCCGCTGCCAGGTAAGCCCTGCTGCCCCCTCCACGACCCCAGCCAGAAGGAGATCCCCTACCAGTTCTTCCTGTCTGGGGGCTTCAGGTGTCTGTGGAAAAAACTGGGACATGTCGACCTTGGGCAGGGAGGGGTCTAGTTGGACTACCTGGTGCTAACTAGATGGTGATCTCAAGCAAGATTCTGCATGTCTGTACTTGGCTTGATGAGTGTCACAGTAACACCGCAGTGCTGCTGTGAGGCTCAGGAGCTGCGAAGTGTGTGTGTGTTGGGGGCAGGGGAACTCGGCAAACAGCAAGCACTCTACTGACGAACGTTCCCAACTCCATCTCCTTCTAGGAATCACTGTTGGAGACATCGGGCCCAAGATGGACTTCGAATACACGGACAATGGCTTCCTGCGACTGGACCATGTGCGGATCCCCAGGGAAAACATGCTGAGTCGCTTTGCACAGGTAGGGATCTGGGGGGTCTGCAGGCCTGCACTGCCTAGAGAGGGGACAATGGCCCTCGGCAGGCTGCTGCTGGCTCTGGATCCTCCTCCTCCATAGAGCTGAGTTGGGGCATCTCTCCCCCAGAGAGGCTCTGGTGTCCCACAGAACTGTAAAACCCCAGCTTAGGAGCTGTGTGATCTTGGGCAAGTCTCTTGGCCCCTTGAGCCTCAGAGTTCTCATGGGTAAATGCTCGCCTCTTTAGAAGGCAAGGCAACCCTGGGATGGGTGGCAAGGCAGTCTGAAGAGACGACAGATGGGGCTGAGGATGATGTACCAGCTTACCTAGTAAGGCCTGGACACAACCAGTCACTTGAACAGACATCAGCCAGGTGCTAGAGAAAGCTCTAGAGGTCCACATTTTGCCAGGCATTACCGTCAGCTATGGACTTTTGAAAGGTCCTGGGTGTCCCTGGAATCAGAACACTTGAGCCAGCGGCTTTTTAGCAAAATGCACAGATGTCTCGCTTTTACCAATCAGTGTGGTTATAAGAGCACATTTTGGTGACAGCCGGCTGGGTCTGCCCCAGGTAAACAGTCAGTTCGAGGACTGCAGATCCTGCAGGGCATGGAGGCCCGTTCAGGGTGTGAGGCAGGTGGGGGAGCCTTGGCTCAGACCCAGCACCTGTCCTTGGTCTACCAGGTCTTGCCAGATGGCACCTACATCAAGCTCGGGACAGCACAGAGCAACTACCTTTCCATGGTGGTGACGCGGGTGGAGCTGCTGTTGGCCGAGATCTTACCCTTGCTGCAGAAGGCTTGCGTCATCGCCGTTCGCTATTCAGTCATCCGCCGCCAATCTCAGCTCCGGCCCAGGCAAGGAACGCACAGAGGGTGACCACCGCAGACAGGGTTACATCTCCGTCCCACGGTGCCTGGCCCTGACAAAGTCCCCTCCACCAGAGCAGGGTGCTGGGAGCAGGCATTACCCCTCCATGCATACACATCTACCCAGACCTGGCCCCTAACTCTGGCTGATCAGCTGGCCTGACCTGTGTCTGTCCACGTCCAGCCCCATTAGATTGTGTGACTGTGTGTCCTTGGCCCTGCACCGCCAGACCTGACTCAGTGCGAACCCAGCTAGGTCCTGTACGGCTGTGTCTGGGTCAGCCAGTTACCGAGCTGCAGGTGGCTGTGGCTCCTAAATTTGTTCTGTCACAGGGCGTGAGTAATAGTGTCTGGCAAAGCCCAGCGGTCACGTCAGACTCCACAGACTGAAGCTGGTTCTGTCTGGCTGGGAATGTTGACATTTGACTGTGGTACGTCCAAGTCTGGGTCCATTTTGTCATACAAGGGTGGCCGTGGAGGACTGATACCTCCTCCGCTCCATGGCACCAAGTAACGAAGAAGGTATTTTCTGTTTTGACACATACACACACATAGTTGGCCAGATTCAGCAAATAAAAACACAGGACTACCAGTTAAATCTGGATTTCAGGTAAACGACACATCATTTTTTAGAGTAAATATGTTCCAGATGGACACACCCAGAATGCAGCAAAATGCAGCCCGGGCATATGGTGCCGCAGGCGGGCGGAGAGGGAGATGAGCTGGGCACAGCGGAACTGACTGAACTCGTGGTGCTGAAGGACAGCCTTCAACTTGGCAGTTCCTATCCCAACTCTGCTAAGTGACTCTGGGCAAGTCCTTTGCCCTCTCTGGGTCTCAGTTTCCCCACTTGCAGAGTGAAAAGTGACATCATCAGGCTTGGAACTTGAAAGCATCCAGTTCCAGAGTCTGGTGGTGTCTCATGCCATGGGCTCCAGGATTCAGGAGTCTGATGCAAAATGGGCTGAGGGTCAGACGCCAGGCACCCCTGGGGGCCACAAGCAGGTCAGCCACCTGCTAGTTGTGGGAGCCTAGGCTAGCCATCCCACCTTCGTTTCTCAGCTTCCCCGTCTACAGAAGAGGGCATGACAGACACAGCCCTTCAGGGTGGTGCTGAGGGTGAAATGCAATAAAGCATGCCTGCTGCATAGTTCAGGGTCCTTTCCCCTGGCAAACCTAAGGCACCCTCGCCATCCTAGGCCTCAAAATGCTGGGCTGAAGGTGTCTGCTCTGGAGAACAGGGATGCTGGGAAGAAGGAACTGCCGACGATGTCCTACCTTGAGCCCAGTTTCCTGGGTTACAGAAATGCCCCAAAGATGGTTATAATAGTACATGTCCAGGTGAGGGGCTGCTGGCCTAAAGAAGAGATTCCAGGTTTCCCCCCATCAGCCATGGGAGGCCTCCCACTGTCAAGCCTTCTTTCAACCCACAAGTAGTTACTGCATGCCCTGCATGCTGGACAGTCTCAGGCCCTGAGGATGCAACAATGGACAAGGCAAGACACAGTCCCTACCTTGGGACTGGACTCTATCGGACCTGAGTTTATACCCTCAGAGTTAGTGATTAGGTACAACATATTTCCCAGAACCCAGTCAGTGCACCTGGGTAGTGAAAGGTCAAGGTTCAAATCATCCGGAGGACAGGGCCACAACCCGTCACCCAAACTCCTTGGGACCAGATGTATTAGAATTCAGAACTTCCCAGATTTAGCAGGATGATACGATGCATGTGCTATAATTTTGTAAATCTCACCCACAGGGGCAGTAGCCATAAGCAAATGTCAATGTTTCTGCAGTTAAATGAGTGGATATTCATGTTAGGTGGGAATGTAAAAGGTTATTACTAGCCTCATGTCATTTCAGGTCAAGTTTGTCATGAAATATAGAAGCGGTCCATTCTGAAGGCTTTCTGGCCTTGGGGACCTGGGAAGATGAATACAGCACATGCATTCTTCTAAAGCTTCCACTTTTCTTGCCCTCAGCGACCCAGAAGCAAAAGTCCTGGACTATCAGACGCAGCAGCAGAAACTCTTTCCTCAGCTGGCCGCAGCCTATGCTTTCCACTTCCTGGCGAACAGCCTCTTGGATTTCTTCCAAGGGTCCTACAGTGCCATTCTGGACGGAGACTTCAGCCTCCTGCCTGAGGTGCCTGCTGTCTGCTGATGGGCAGGAGCCAGGAGGGTAGCGGAGACTGTTCTGCTCAGTCCCACTCCCGTGGGCCCCTTCCACTGTCTCCTTCCCCAGCCTTTCAACATCCCAGGGCACCCATGGGAACTGTACCCCAACATAGAAAGCCAGCCCCATCTGGCCCCCAGAAAACTCCAAACGTGTTAGAGGAAATAATCGCACATAGTATATAGAACACAGATGCACAAGCCCTTATGCACATTTGAGACTCAAAAAGCTCTGAAAACCAAGAGTTGTTTAGAATTTGTTTGGTGGCACGGTTTGACCTGCACTGACCTGATTTATCCCACTGAGTGTAAATACATTTTGCAGCAAAAATATTAATGTGTGTGATCACTAAGTTTCCCCAGACTCCACTTAGGGTTATTATATACAGTCAACCTTAAGTATCCTACTTTACCTTTCTAAAATGCAAAAACTTATTCTGATTCTAAAACACATCCGTCCCCAAGGATTCAGATAAAGGACTGTGGACTTGCATGTCCACTAAGGTTCAGTCTGTGCAGGCCCCATGCTTTTTGAGTATCGACTTGACCCCCTTCTGGTTCTTGCAGCTTCATGCACTGAGCTCCGGTATAAAGGCCACGACAACAGACTTCTGCACCCAGGGGGCCGAGCTGTGTCGCAGGGCCTGCGGTGGACATGGCTACTCAAAGCTGAGTGGCCTGCCGTCACTGGTCACCAGAGTGACAGCCTCCTGTACCTATGAGGGTGAGAACACTGTGCTCTACTTGCAGACGGCCAGGTAAGGCTGAGGCTGGCCCGGGCATCTTCTGCCTGGCCCTGGGGGGCTGGGTTTGGGTCGAAGTGCCCATCGGTGTCCACAGAGGAAGCAGACTCTAGGGAGTGCCGTTTCAGGACGATCCAGCTCCCACAATATGTCTCCAAACCACCCACTTCTCTCTCTGCTTCTTCTACAACTCCCGCTGCAGCTCCCAGCCAGGCCCCGCGCCCCATCCCCAGGGCAGCATCAGCCTCCTCGCGGATGATCCCACCCACCTCAGTCCTTTCTCCACAGGCAGCAATCATTTCGCAGCTTAGAGAATATCACATCTTTCCCTTTCGTAAAATTCTTCAACGGGCTCCCACTGCTCCTAGGAAAATGCTACACTCCACACTGTGGCCTCTAAGGTCCTACAACCTGGCCCCTGCCTCCCTCTCCACCCTGGTCTTGCAGCCTCCTGCCTCTGCTCACGGGCCAGCCACACATTTCTGCTTCCCACCGCGGGGCCCTCGCACCACTTCCCTCTCCCTAAAACTCTCTGCCCCCAGTTTACTGGCTCTTTCTCATCCTCCAGGTCTCAGCTAAAATGATACCTCCCCCAGAGTCCTCCCTAACCACTGCATCTCGAGCAGCACCACCCTGACCCTCCCAGTCAACACTGTCCTGTTTCCTTGGGGCAGTTGTCACAATCTGAAAGCGCCTCTCTGTTTGTGACTGGCCGCTCTTCTCCAGGCTTAGCGCAGGGCCTGCACACAGGAGGTTCCGACCACACAGGCAGACAGGAACGGCCCAGTGGGCCTCCTCCCAACAGGCAGCTTCTTCCATCTCTGTCTGTCTAGGGGGTCTCTGGTCTCCTGGCTGACAAAGCTGTTTCGGGTTCACCTATTCTCAGGTGACTAAACACAGCAAGGATTTCTCCATGCAGGAAGGAAGGATTCACTGGCAAATAAGCTATACAGCATTTCTTGAAATCTTTTTTAACATGTAATATTTATCGGGTTTTTTCCCAAATACAAAAAGAGTACAATACCACATATTAAGACACTCCATGCCCCGCGCTGCACCGGGCACTTCCAGGTGAGCATTATTCCCCCATCTAGAGGTGGACACACCTCGGTCTCAGTGGAGCTGCAGGGGAATCACAGTTGTCGGAGCCCCGAGCCTGTAACCACTGGATTGTCAACCAGAAATAGCTGAGAGTCACCTGTAATCCTCCCACTCACGTTAGCATTTTCACATCTATCCTTCATTCATCTAAGAAAAATTTAATTTCCACAGTCACTCTACAATTCATCACAAATCCCCGAACTGCAAGATCCTAACCAACAGAAAGGATTCTGTTGGCTCAGATATTGAAAGGGTTTCTGTTCAAGAGCTGGGCGTCTGCCCAGCTCCAGGCTCCAGCCCTATCACCTTCCTTGTGCAACTCCAGCCTCCAGCCTCGGGGCAAACCTCCCTGGAAGCCTCATAGCAGGCTGGCTGGGGTGCGGTGGGGGGGGGGGGGGGGTAGGGGTCCTTTTTTGGAGTGAAAGTTAAGTGTCAAGAGGGCCTGGGCAAGAACCTCTGTGGCCCGGGGTCCGCCACAGGGGATGAGAGTGCGTGTGTCCGGGGCTGTCCTAACATGCTACCCACCCTCCCCTGACTCCGTTCCCCCTGCTAGGTTTTTGGTGAAGAGCTACCTGCAGGCTCAGGCAGGCTCCACACGGAAGAGGCCTCTCCCTCAGTCTGTTGCATACCTGACAGCACCTGACCTGGCCAGGTGCCCAGCCCAGAGGGTAGCTGACTTCCTTCACCCAGAGGTGTACACCAGGGCGTGGGCACATGTGGCAGTCAGGTAAGCCATCTGAGAAACGAGCCATCCCACCTGGGGGTGGGCTCCTTCCCACATCAGGGCCTTTGGGATCGTGTGGGCGTCCCTGCATACTCTTCCAAAAACCACCCCTCCCCATCCTGGTCAAGCTGGTAGAAGGCCATTACCTCTCTGGCCAGTGCAAGAAGTTTTTTAAATCTTTAGGTTCTTATTGATTTGCAATACAAAGAATATACCCATATATAAATACCACAAATGTATCAGTATGTAAATACCAGTAAATAAAGCAATACTCCTGTTTGAAATATCCCCTAATCTAAAAATAGTTTTAAAAAAAATGACTATATCGAGGGATAGAATCTGTTTATTTCCAGCGTCTAGTAGGCTCCAGGGAACAAGGGTAAGACCAAGGACTCATCCATTCTGTCACTCAACAGACACTGTCAGGCACACGTCAGAGATGGCCACACACGCCAGGGGCCAGGATGAAGCAAGGTCCTGGCCCGGCACAGGTGCCGTCAGGAAAATATGGAGATTTAACGACCTGTAAGGAAAACTTTGGAACCATCCTCACCTAAAACACCAAAAACTACCTGGAAATATATTTCCAGTATATAATAAGAGGTATTATATCCCGACCTGTGGTCCCAGAATGGTAGTTTTCTCAAGGTCACAAGCAACTTGGGACACTATTTATTCCACAAATATTAATTAAGTGACTGCAATATGCCAAGCATTGTAATATCTATATTACAGGTCTTTGCTCTTGGCACTAAAGACCAATCAATAAGTCAGTCTGATAAAAATCCCATGCCTCATAGAGCTAAGGTTTTAGTTGGGGGAAGTGGGGAGGGCAAAATAAGGGCGTTAAGGGTAATTAAGTTAATTAAATGCCTCTATGTTGCCTTTTGCTT
This sequence comes from Micronycteris hirsuta, assembly GCA_004026765.1. Lineage (NCBI taxonomy): Eukaryota > Metazoa > Chordata > Mammalia > Chiroptera > Phyllostomidae > Micronycteris > Micronycteris hirsuta. The sequence goes on along the minus strand of PVJI01006501.1, from coordinate 58,865 downwards.
GGATCTCAATGTGACATTTGCTTACCTATTCCCTGAAAAAGTAAAATAAGTATTGCTTAATAGAGAGTTTGTGACTTCTCTTGAGAGTTCGGCAAGGCAGTAGCTGGCAAACTGGGCAGTCCCACATTTGAGTGCAGATAAACCAGGAGGAACAACTGGGGAGCGGGACAGACCACATAACCCAGGGTTCCAGCACAGGGAAATAAAGCCTCAAAACAGCTGACTGAAAAAAATCTGTGGGGGTTGGGAAGGCAGGAGAAACTCTCAGCCTCACAGGAGAGTTTGTTGGAGAGACCCACAGGGTCCTAGAATGTACACAAACCCACTCACCCAGGAATCAGCACAAGAAGGACCCAATTTGATTGTGGGCAGCAGGGAAAGTGACTGGAAACAAGCAAAGAGCAGAGCAAGCAGCACTATTCCCTCTTGGGTTCCCTCCCCCAAATACAGTGCCACAATGCAGCAATGTGGGTTTCCCCACCCTGGTGAACACCTAAGCCTCTGCCCCTTACTATGTAACAGGTGCACAAGACAAAAAAATATGGCCCAAAAGAAAGAACAGACCAAAGCTCCAGAAAAAATACAACTAAGCCATGAAGAGATAGTCAACCTATCAGATGCACAGTTCAAAACACTGGTAATTAGGATGCTCACAGAAATGGTTGAGTATGGGTGCAAATTAGAGGAAAAAGTGAATGCTGTGCAAAGTGAAATAAAGGAAAATGTACAGGGAAAAAACAGTGAAAGGAAGGAAACTGAGACTCAAATCAACAATTTGGACCAGAAGGAAGAAAGAAACATTCAACCAGAACAGAATGAAGAAACAAGAACTCAAAAAAATGAGGAGAGGTTTAGGAACCTCCAGGACAACTTTAAACGTTCCAACATCTGAATCATAGGGGTGCCAGAAGGAGAAGAACAAGAGCAAGAAATTGAAAACTTACTTGAAAAAATAATGAAGGAGAACTGCCTCAATCTGGCAAATGAAATAGACTTCCAGGAAGTCCAGGAAGCTCAGAGAGTCCCAAAGAAGTTGGACCCACGTAAGCACACACCAAGACACATCATTACATTACCCAAGGTTAACGATAAGGAGAGAATCTTAAAAGCAGCAAGAGGAAAGGAGAGAGTTACCTACAAAGGAGTGCCCATAAGACTGTCAGCTGATTTCTCAAAAGAAACCTTGCAGGCAAGAAGGGGCTGGAAAGAAATATTACAAATCATGAAAGGCAAGGACTTACATCCAAGATTACTCTATCTAGCAAGACTATCATTTAGAATGGAAGGGCAGATAAAGTGCTTCCCAGATAAGGTCAAGTTAAAGGAGTTCATCATCACCAGACCTTATTATATGAAATGTTAAAGGGACTTATCTAAGTAAAGGAAGAAAATAAAAAATATGAACAGTAAAATGACAACAAACTCACAACTATCAACAACCGAATCTAAAAAAAACCAACCCAAAACAGAAACAAACTAAGCAAACAACTAAAACAGAAACAGAATGACAGAAATGGAGATCACATGGAGGGTTATTGGTGGGGAGGGGAAGGAGGGCAAAGGTACAGGGAATAAGAAGCACAAATGGTAGGTACAAAATAAGACAGGAGGAAGTTAAGAATAGTATGGGAAATGGAAAAGCCAAAGAACTTATATGTATGACCCATGGACATGAACTAAGAGGGGAGGGGATGTGGGTGGGAGGGAGTGTGCAGGGCAGAGGAAAATAAGGGGGGGGGGCGGGAATGGGACAGCTGTAATAACATAATCAATAAAATATATTTAAATAAGAGTCAAAAAATTAAAAAAGTTTGCTTTGCCTACAAAGTCCAAGGATCGTGAGTAGATGGGTAGGGAACAGAAAATAAAAGAGTAAAGGTTAAGTAAATAGCAAAGGACCAGTTTAGTAGTTTGGAAGACAAGGATTAGTTTTCTTTTATTTTGAGGTCCCTTACATAGAACTGGAAGCCCACAAGGTGACTGACAGGCCTCAGCAGTCTTTAGAGAAAAAACATTCTCTCTTCTCCCAGGAAGTCAGTCAGCAGGATTGCCTGAAAACACAGCATGGAGTCTGCATCAGAAAAGGGGGTGGGGGGTGGGGCAGAGCCTAACCCGGAACCCTGAGAAAGCTCTACAGCTCGCAGGTTATGAACTCCCATTTCTTAGTAGCTGTGAAACCCTGGCCCAGTTAATTTACCTTTCCTGGGGTGCAGTTTTCCCCAATGCAACTGGGAATGCCTGCCCTGAAAATAGTTAGAGAGAATGTATGTCAAGCATTTAGCTTTGTAACACATAAGTGGTTAATAAATGGGAATTATTTCTACTTCTGAGGGACCAAATACCATCAGTCTCTTTCTCACTCAGTCAAGAAGCTGAAATGTTTTTCTTTGGCCTTCAGGCTCATCAAGGACTCGGTGCACCATTTACAGGCTCTGCGGCAATCCGGTGCTGACCAGCACGAGGCATGGAACGGGACCACGGTCATGCACGTCCAGGCTGCTAAGGTTAGCTGCCGGCCAGCTCAAGCTGAAAGGGACCAGTTTTTTTCCCCAGCAAGCTAGAAAATCTGAGCTCTGCCTTTATTCTCCAGCCCTGCTCAGCCACTGCCCTCATTTCACTTCCAAGACTTTAGTCCAAGGTATTTTAATTAAAGGATTTAACTCCAAAGCAATCTTGCTGGCAGCTCTTACGGAAAAACGTAATGAGGCAGTGTTATTGGATTTGCTTCAGGTTGTTCAAATATTTCCTCCCAGATAGAAAAGCAGGTCAAGTCTCCTTGTTAGTCCCACAGGCAATCCTTATAAGTCTGATTCAATTCTCACTATGTTTTGTGTGTGTGCACAATTCACAGTCAGCCAGCAAATATTTGAGCACACTAAACACGACAGCGGGCTGGGCCCTGGGGGCTCACAGTGCCCAGTGGCAGCAGCAATCCAGGAAGCACTGTGACAGGGAAAGGTAGGCTGACACAGGACCCAGGGCAGGTGCGTCTACCCATCCTGCAGAGTCAGAAAGGCTTCCCAGAAGAGGCATATCAGCCAAGTCTTCAAGGATGAGCTGAAATCAGCCAGGCAAAAGGTACAGGTTCTGGCTTTGGAGAGGAAGGTTTCTGGGCAAAGGGAACAGCAGGTGCAAAAGGAGGAGGCAAGAAACGGTGTGGTGCTCAGGTGCAAGGCAAATTCTTCCAAGGAGGGGCTAGAGGAAGAAAACTGAAATGGGGAGAGGAAGGAAGGATGAGGAAATACAGGTAAGGCCCGGGACCTTCTGTACCAATTGTGAGAAGTTTGGGTTTTATTTTAATGATGATAGGTTTTTATTTAAGCCCTTGTAGAGTTTGCATGGGGGAAGAGGGTGAACTGATCGGTTTCTTTCTAGAAGGATCATTCAGGTTGCAGGGGAGAAATGGACTGAAGGCTAGAGGCCAGTTAGAAGAGGGCAGTAGCAGTCTGGGTGAAGGCTGAGAGTGGGCCTGACCATGAACTTGTCAAAGGGCAAGGAGAGAAGTGGGTAGATGCAGAGATATTAAGGGGATAAAAGAAAATAAAAATGATTCCTGAGCTCCAGCTTAAGCAGCTGGAAAACCAAGGGGATCATTTTAATCATCAGGCATCGGGTCCCAAAAATGGCAGCCTTAAAAGAGAGTTCTGAAGGAGTTTGATGGGGCCATCGTGAGGCAGAGCTGGTCAGGCAGGCTGGACAAGAGCGCCACCTGCTGCCCTGCTACATCCATCACATTGGCAGGTGCAGATATTAACTCTGCCAACCTTGGTTCTGCTCAGTCCACTGAAGGGGCACTCCCACTCCCTGCTGTGCTAAATGTCCTATCAACACAAAAAGGAGGGTGAACCAACACTGTGCTGTCAGCAGATTACCAAGAAAGGAACCAGAGCCACCCATTACTCATCCATAGTCCAAACCTATGTCCTGCCTTCAAACGGACCAGACACTGTTTGCCAGGGTGACCTCAGGGAATACACACAACCCTAGGAGAAACGGTAGCATAATCTCTGTTTTAAGGATGAGGACATAGAACTCAGGAAAGTTAGTCCCAGAGGTAGGAAATGGCTGAGTTAAGATGCTTTCCTTTCCTTCCCACCCCCCCACCCCCCCGAGATGCAAGCCATGCCCTCGGGCAGCCCCACGCTCTGGGGGACAAAAAGCAAGTCCCTGGGCTTCCTGGACAAGTGATGCCCAAAGTCTCCAAAGTCAAAATGGACAGAGAAATCTGCACCTTCTGGACTTTGTGCTTCAGGAGACCAACTACTCTACAGAAGCCTCAAGCACCCAACCAGGTCCCATCTGCAAACCATAAACATACAGGTAGAGAGGGACAGCAACACAAGAGGAGCAGGGAACAGTGGCAGGGGGTGGACAAGAATGAGCAGAGCGAGCCCTGGCCTAAGGCCTGGAGTTGTGTGACCTCAGACAGTCCTTCCCTCTCTGGGCTTTCACTTTCCTGTCTGTATAGCAAGGAGGCATGGAAGAGCCCTTTTAGGCCCCGGCGGGCTGTGATCCTATACTCTCAGCCCCTGCCTAGGAGAAATGTCAGTCCCTAGGAGCCCTGGAGCAAATGCAGCACTCAGAATAATCCTGCCTGTCTCTGGTGGCTTCGGCAACACAGGGCAACCGTTAAGAGTAGAGACTACACAGAGAGGTAAAGTACAGCATAGGAAACGTAGGCAGTAACATTGTAATAACAATGTGTGGTGTCCGGTGGTAACTAGACTTATTGGGGTGATCATTTCATAAGGTATATGCATGTCTAATCACTATGTTGTATACCTGAAACTAATACAATATTGTATGTCAACTGTAATTGGAAAATAAATTAACTTTTTAAATAAAATAGTAGAGACTCTTAAACAGGAGGTGACTGCCCTGGTTTGGATCTAACTGCTACCACTTACCAGCCATGGGACCTTGGGCAAGGAACATCTGTCTCCATGCCTCAGTCTCCTCATTTGCACAACGGAGCTAGTCATAGTACCTACCTTGTAAGATTATTAGGAAGATTAAATGAGTTAATGCATATAAAAATTTAGAGAAGTATCTAGTATACAAATACTATACATCCACCCCGCCCCCAAATAAGGCAGGAGGTAAGATTTAAGTCAACACACACCACAGTAAACAAAGTTCATTGTGTTCAAGGTGTAACTCAGCCTTTCGCTGAAGTGTAGAGGCCACCTCCTCTCTCTGGTCCACATCCTGTTTCCGAGGGAGAGGCCTGGGCCCTCCCGCAGCTCCTCATCCCTCCATTCCTCAGCCTGAGACCCTGAGACTCTACGAATATAGCACTCAAGTTAGATCGGGAAACAGAGCCTAGGTGAGAAAAGTGAGAGTCTCCAGTTTGGCCAACCCATCCAGTTTGAGCACCAGAGTCTGCTGGGCCCGGCAGGGTCAGCAGAGCACGTCTGCTCCTCTTCAAATATTCAAACACTGCAAACCCAGCATGGCTGTGAACACAGGCCTGGGTGGCAAACTGGAGTCATTAGCACCCACGTGAAGCCTCTCTGGAAAAGGCAGTTTCTTTCCAAGTGAAAAACCTGATCATATCTCTGGCCTGTAAAAGATTGGTGGCTACCAACCAACCCCCACAGAATAAAACCCAACCTGTCATTCACAGCCCCTCATTACCTGGGTGCCTCTTATCATATTACACCCCAGGGCTTCAGTCTCGTTAAATTGCTTGCAGCCTCCTGAAAGGACTGCCCTTTGCACATGCAGTTCCCTCAGCCTGGAATGACCCATTCCTTGTCCCCTTGGGTGAACACCTTTGAACCCTCATGACACTCTAAACCTGCTACTTAAAGTCACTACTAGCAGCATGAGCTTGTTAGAATGTATGCATTCTGTATCCTGAAAGTTGCATTTTGACAAGATCCCCAGGTAATCTGTAGGCACCTAAACATCTGAGACCAGGTTTACATGCTCTCCTTACTGCTCTTACCCCATGGAACTCATACACCCTACCATTTGTCTTGGCAGAGAAGGGCAGGGGCACCAACCTATCAGAAAGCATTTCAGGCCTAAGGGACGCAAAGTCCTGAGAGTCTCCTCTGAGTCAGGCATTAATGCTTTAGTTGTTGGGCTGTGGGGATGAGGGGGTCCCAGGGAAGGAGCCTGGCTGGCAGAGGGGGCTCTCACCTGGTTGAGGTCAGTGGTCATTTACCAACTGGTTATTTTAATTACTAACGGAGCCAGACTGTTGCATGTGGGCTAAATAACCACACTACCTCAAGGAGTTTACTCTCTGGCTGGGATAAATTTCATGTACATATAGAACCCCTCCTTTTTCACCCAAGGCACATGCATGCGTGCACATGCGCACACCCCCCACCCCCCAACTGTGTTGACCCACACAGACAATTAATAGCTGCATTCTTGAGAAAAGTGGTACTACCCTCCACTATCCCCAGGCCAGCCTCCAATTCTGGTGTATTCTTTCTACTTTCAAACCTACTTGGAATTACCCATAGCAAAATGAGAAAACTAAAGGCCAAGTTCCAGAGCCCATCAGCCCCCAACATGCACGTGTGCACCACACACACTATCAAAAGGGCTCAGTAAGACCCATAGTGAGCTAGGAGAAAAGGCAGTTGCTTGTCAGCCTGCTGGGAAACACGTGGCCACAGCAGGCTCATTCCAGCAGTCATGCCAAGTTCCAGGATGATTTCTGGAGTCAGAAACCAGAGCTTGAGAGGCTAACGCATCTTTGTGTCTTTGTAGGCACACTGCTACTACATCACTGTGAAGAGTTTTACAGAAGCCCTGGAGAAACTAGACAATGAGCCAGCCATTCAGCAGGCACTCAAACGCCTCTGTGATCTCTTTGCTCTGCACGGCATCCTGTCTACTGCAGGCGACTTTCTCCATGACGGCTTCCTGTCTGGGGCCCAGGTGGATGTGGTGAGAACAGCCTACCTGGACACGCTCCTCCTCATCCGGTGAGTGGCTGGCCCTCAAATGTGGGAGTCTTCAGAAAATAATAATAACCCTTTGCTCACTTCAAACTCCAAAACTTTCAGCTCCAAAACCTTGCTAAATGAGGTCTGGCAAAAGCAGCAAGAGACATAGAGAGGTTTATACCTGAGCATTATCATACCAACATAAAGCATTATGGATTAATTATTTAAACTGGAAAAAAAATAGAAATAAAAATGCCCAAGGATAAATTATCTAGCTATCTCAACTGAATGTTCTTCAATACTGTCAAGAAATAGGAATAATATCTAAGGAATATGAATAAAATGAAGACTACTACAGATGAATATTATGTATTAATAATAATGAGTCCTAATGATAGCCAATATTTAAGGAGTACTTATGTATGCCAGGCACTATACCAAAAGCTTTCACATACATCACCTCATTGAATCCTTACAGCCTTTTGAAGTGGATACTATTAATCTTCCCATTTTACTGGGGAGGAAATGCGGCTTAGTAGAGTTAAGTACTTTGCCCCAGGTCACACAATTAGCCAGAGGAGGAGCCAGGTACAATCTGGGGCCTGTCTGACCCCAGAGCATGCACTCTGAAGCCACACATTAAGGTTAAGGTTGGGCTACTGTCTATTTCTACTTGTCTTTGTTCAGTGGGCTTAAGCAAACCCTTACTAAGTTGACTAAACTTACTTTAATCCTCCCTTAGCTTCAAGATAAATTTTTTTTAAAACCAAGTAATTCATATACTGATTTGTAGAACAATAACACAAATAGCTTTTAAATGCAACATTAATGCAGTGCAGTTTAGGGTCATGACATACTAATGCAATGATTTAAAAACATATCAAAACCAAAGCCCCAACCTAACCAGGGTACTAGAAAAAACAGAAATTAAAACTAGAATAAACAGAAATGAAAACAACAGAAATTAGTCACCATTGGCCACAACATGGAAGATGGGGTAACTTGAGAACACGACCTTTTCTGAGAAAATACGATGCCTGTACTGGGCAGACGAGGGTGACACACACGTGTGACTTTCCCCCAGAACCTCCAAGAGTTCGTGTTATTAATAAAACTAAGAGAGTTGTTTTTTTTTTTTAATTTTTTTTAAAAGATTTTATTTATTTATTTTCAGAGAGAGGAGAAGGGAGGGAGAAAGAACAATGTATGGTTGCCTCTCACATGGCCCTCACTGGGGACCTGGCCTGCAACCCAGGCATGTGCCCCGACTGGGAATCGAACTGGGACCCTCTGGTTCCCAGCCCGCGCTCAATCCACTGAGCTACACCAGCTGGGCTAAAAACTAAGAGAGTTTTTTAAAAGGTTTTTGAAATTTAAAAAATAATAATATACTCATGATGGAGGTTAAACGAAAAAACTAGCCCTGGCTGGTGTAGCTCAGTGGATTGAGTGTGGGCTGCAAACCAAAGGGTTGATGGTTCAATTCCCAGTCAGGGCACATGCCTGGGTTGCAGGCCAGGTCCCCAGTGGGGGCCACGTGAGAGGCAACCACACATTGCTGTTTCTCTCCCTTTCTTTCTCCCTCCCCCTCTCTCTAAAAATAAATAAATAAAATATTAAAGAAAAAACTACACCAAATTATTTTATTTCTAACAGGATGCAACATGTTGCATACCATTTATGACTCCATATAAGCACCTCACAGAGAGTTGGTGGTTAGTAAATGTTCAATTAAACCGTCAAAAAATATATTTGATACAATTATGCCCCAGACATTAAACTTTTTCTAATATAACTGAGAATCCAGTGGTAGAAACCATTAACGGTGAGTATTGCACCATTCAAGGCCAAGTGTATCTAACTTTCAAAAAGCTTGGCATTTAAAAGCACATGACAACAACAATGGCACTGGTGATGAAACACAAAGGAAAGGTCACCTTAACACCTAGGAAGCATGGTTTTATCTGCCACAACAGTGCTAAGTGCTTGACCAGGCCCCAGAAACTTACCATTCAAGACAAGGCAGACAGCACTGATGCAAACAGACAATTTATGCAGGCATCAAACGTGCAAATTGACTTACTTACATTATGGTTCCTAAGTAACCTTCCTGCTCCTGTCGGGTAATTAATTAGATATGTAACAGACTCCATGCTTTTTCTCAGCCTTGATTATTCAGCGTCACCCTCAGGTTTCTGCAGTGACAAATGAAGGATGGCACACTATTTATTCTAAGTGACACTAAGAACCAGCTCTCTGTGTAATGGAAATGAACTGACCCAATTAGTTTTCAGTTGTTTAAGTGATCATAAAACTTCATTTGGGGGACTTCCAGGTAAAGGCAGCAGACTGAACATGTGCATTTACTTGGTGCCGCCCTTGAAACCTCACTAAAACATTGGCAAAGCAGTTAAGATTTTTACAAATATGTAAACCCACAAAGAGAGAGAGAATGGGAAAAGAAACGTGTAAGTTGGAAGTAGATGAACCTGAGCAGACCTGAGAAAAGTTAATCATTCCCCAGAAGTGGGAACAGCAAGTTACACCAAAGATGCCTGAGAACTAGCAGAACTGTGTCCCTCTGGCAATGGGGGTCAAGGTGATTGACAGGATAGATTAAAAGTCTACTTCAGAGTCCCCAGTTCCCCTCTGTGAGTAGTTTTAAGACTTCCTTGACCCTACCCTGGCAGACAGGTAAACCAAGGGTCTGTGAACTAGGGAGCATCAGGCACAGCTCAGAGTGAGGCTACCCTACAGAAAACAGGGGCTTCAGTAAACGTTTATAGGCCCAGTGCTGATTACCCCCTCCCCCAGACCTCTTTTCCCATGGTTCCCAGAAAACTGACCGCCAGACTCCTTCCACGCAGGAAGATGGTAACACAATCATTCTCTGTTGAATCTGACCAGTCCAAAGGAAAGAGAGCTAAGGATTGATGCCAGGGTCCCCCAATGTCCACCCAATTCACCCCGTAGCCCACACTGACAAGCACACCCAGGCTTCTAATCAGCTTGTTAACGCCCCACTCTCAGCTATGCTTGACACCTGAGGAAAGCCCCTGACTGAAACAGGCCAAAGCAAGGATGAGGAAACTCAAGGCACAAGAGAATCTTCAGTGAGAAAAAACTTTTTTTTTTTTAAAGATTTTATTTATTTTTAGAGAGAGGGGAAGGGAGGGAGACAGAGAGAGAGAAACAGCAATGTATGGTTGCCTCTCACATGGCCCTCACTGGGGACCTGGCCTGCAACCCAGGCATGTGCCCTGACTGGGAATCGAACCGGTGACCCTTTGACCACACTCAATCCACTGAGCTATACCAGCCAGGGCAGAAAAAACTTTTTTTTAAAAGATCAATAATATCTTCAAAGAGTTAGGAAGAGATATTGTAACCATAAAATACAAATTTCATTTCCTATGAGAAAGTAATGGAGAAAAAAGCTCTATGAAATTAAAAATGAGAGTGGCAATGAAAAACTCAACTGAAAGACTGAAAGATAAAAAAGCAGAAATCTCAAAAGAAAGCAAAAAGACAAAAATAAGAGAGAAAAAATAAAAATAAAAATAGTGAGAGGATTGAGCCAAACTGTCCACTGTTGAAAAACAGGTCTAGAGACAGAAGACAGGGAAAACAGGAGGTTATTAATAAAATAACTCAAGAAAACACTCCTCGAATGAGGGATATGAGTTTTGGATTAAGAAGGGCACAAACGCTTACAGCCCAGGAGAGGAGACAAACACAGGTGTAAAATGTAAGTCGAACATGCGGTGTGCCAGATAGTGATGAATGGTGTGAGGAAGCGGAGAGCAGAAGAGGATCAGGAATGCTGAGGGTGAGTGGGAGGTGACTGTAATGCAAATAGGTCAAAGAAGGCCACCAAGGGAGGGTGACATTTGAGAAATGATCTGAAGTGGGGCAGGTGAGATGAGCCACGCCTGCGGCTGGCTGGGAAAAGGGCATTCCAAGCAAAGAATAAGTACAAATGTCAGAGGCCAGAGAGGCTGGAAGGGCGTGACTGAGGCGCAGAACGACAGCAGAGGTCACCAAGGTAAGGGTGTACTGAGAGGGGCAAGGGAGGGGGTGCGGATCATTGCAAAGACTTGAGACGTTGGCGTTTACTTTGTGTGAGAACGGGAGGGGTTTGAGCGTAGGACAGACACCGTCTGAAGTCATCTGACACATATTTCTAAGGGCTCATTCCAGCTGCCACAGTAAGAACTGACTGGGGAGAGGAGACAAAAGGAAAAAGCAGGGAGACCAATCAGGAGGCTGCTACGATAATCCAGGAGAGATGACTGGTCCTGGGTGAGAGCACGGGAGGTGGTGGGAAGCAGTTAAAGTTGGGAAATATTTGAAGATAGAACAGGATTTGCTGACAGATGAGATATGGGATGTAACAGACAGAGAGGAGTTCCGGTTTTTAGCCAGGACAGAGTTGCCACTGACTATAAATGAGGAAGATGATGGGAGGGCCAAGTTTGGGCCTGCTGGACAGGAGAAGGTCTAGAAGAGCAGGAGTTTGGTTTTGAAACATGAAGTTTAAAGGGCCTGTTAGAAATCAAGGAAGATGCTAGTAAACAGGTAAGTGAGGCTGGAAGTTCCTGGCATGTGGCTGGGATTCAAAGCCATGTGAAGATCTCACAGGAATGAGCGTGTGAAGAGAAGAAACCCAAGCACTGAGTCTTGGGCCCCTCCCAAGATCCTCATAGGGTGACCCTGACGAGAGGTATTCAGTGGAGTGGGGGGTGAAAACCTGAACAGATCTAGTTCAAGAGCACAGGCAAAGGGAAGTGGAAACAGCAAGCATAAATGACACTTTCAAGGAGTGTCATAAAGGGGGGCCAAGACAGGGGGTAGATGATGGAGACAGAAAGAGTCAAAGCTTATTTTTAAGATGGGAGAAATGATAGTATGTTTCAATCCTGATGGAAATTTTGATGTTGTAGGGCAGGGGTGTCAAAGTCGTTTTCAGTGGGGGCCACATCAGCCTTGCAGTTGCCTTCAAAGGGCCGAATGTAATTTTAGGACTGCATAAACGTAACTACTCCTTACCTAGGGGCAAGGAGCTCAGCGTCGCCACCAGGTAGAAACAAGGTGCCAGGCCGGATAAAACAAGGTAAAGGGCTGGATTCAGCCCATGGGCCTTGTGTTTGCCACCTGTGTTGCAGCGGAAAGGCAGAATTTCTGGAACGTTGTTCTCTAGTAAACAAGGAAGGACTGGCCTGAGGTGGAAGCCTGGGCAGTTGACTTGTACCAAGAAGAGAAATAGCACTGTCTGGATAAATGAATGGGTGGGAACTTACGGAAATGCTCTTACCACTTCTGTCTTATCAGTGGAGTAGAAAGCAGTCATTCAGGTAAGAGTTGAAGAGGTGGGGAGTGTAGGTTGAGGAAGTGTGAAATATCATCTAAGAATCAAGAAGTAAATGACTGTAATAGGATTGCTGGGCAACAGTGAGGGCCTGTCTGAGCACCGATGACCCCGGTCAGTGTTGGCTCTCCCAGCTACAAAGGTGGCGGCACAAAGTCAACAGAAAATCAAAGATAACGAGGGATGGGGTTTTGCCAAACAAGTATGACAAAGCAAGAAAAATTACTGAATATATTTTTGAGGAAGTAAACATACGAACCATGAAGTTTCAGCCGGATAAGGAGGAAAGGGAGACCACAAGGGGGATGAAGGCCATGTATATAGGTGGTAGGTGCCAGTAGGGTCAAAGAATTATATACAGCCCTATATGAAATCGCTTCATAATGATGATATAGGGTCATGCAGAAAGGATTAAAATAGGTACAGTATCCCAGTCACCTCAAATGCTTTGTGAAACAAGAGTTAGGGAAGAGTGTAAACAAATAATCGCATTATTACGTTTTACATCCTATGCTAAAAAAGGAAAGCAAGCATGTGAACATTTTTTTAAAAATATTTCATTCAAAAGGTTGAAAGAAAACACATCTTGTTGCTTGACAGGAAAAAATGAATGCAGAAGTCAGAATACTAGAGGGGGTAAGCTAAAGAGACAGGGGTCGGAGAAAGAAATGTGGCTAAGGTTTTTGGAGAAGTTGCAGGCGTTGGTGATGAGTCCTGGTGTGTGATCTTGGCAAGGAGTGACAGCGGAGGCTGGAGAACAAGGGCAGTGGAGCAGCAGATTCGAGGGACTGAGAAGCCGGGTTTTAGAGGCACACCCGCACAGACAGCGACATCACTAAGCATCAGCGACAGCAGAGCTGGAGAGAGAAGGTGGGCCTGAAGGCGGGCCACTGTAACAGGAGATGTGGGGGCCCTGGCTCAGCTGCGAGCAGGATACATGAAGTCGTGATAATAGATAGGACACGTGCGGTCATAGTAATTTAAGCACTGAATATTAGTCTGGCCAAATTGGGAGGCAGGAGGCTGAAGGGGAGGAAGCATAGGTTGGGGGACAGAGACGGCCGGTCGGGGTCAGAAGGGCACTAAAAATAAACCCTCATCTTTTGTAATGGAGAGTCAACATACAAAATCTGAAAGTGAACAAACAAGAAATACAAACAAGGTATTTAGAGATGTTCAGGTAAAAAACAAAAAATACCAGTTAAAAGACTGAAACGGACTGCCTCTGGCTGGAGATGGGGCGTTCGGAGATGGAGGTGAGACAGGACATGCTGATTTTAAATAACAAGCCTTAAAGAACTACTTGATTCTTTATGCTGTACTATAACTGATCAAAAATAAAAACTTGGAAAAAACAAGAAAACGGAGTTGTGCAAAAGTAAGTAATGATGTAACCTCTAATTAGGTGTTATTATTCACCATCCCAGATTAATTAGATTCCTAAGAGCAGTCTAAAATACTCACACACTCTCCCTTTTTCCCTCAGGAAGGATGCCATCTCGTTAACTGATGCTTTCGACTTCACAGACCAGTGTTTAAATTCGGCACTTGGCTGTTACGACGGAAATGCCTATGAACGTCTGTTCCATTGGGCTCAGGAGGCACCAACCAATACTCAGGTAGTTGAGTAGAACATGTTATAAATTATGTAAGAGAGCAGAGAACAAGCAGTGACTATACCTCCCCATGTTTTCCCATTTTAATTGATTCCCACTGGGTTAGAAATTGCTTGGCATAGCATGTCTGCTTAAAATATTTTGAGAATACATAAAAGAAACCAGGAGGGGGGTGTGGCCTGGCAGGAACTCTGAGTCTGGACTATAATCAGCAAAGTGCACTGCTCAGAATTTGATAAAGGGTATTAGGAGCAAGACTCAAGCTTTAAATCATGGCTTGACACACCCAAGGACCTACACACATAATGGCAAACTGGCTTTTAAGTAACAAAAATAAATCATACCTCATCTTATTTTTAGCCTCTTAACTCTGTTTTCTGTTGATAAAACTGGGTATTCACAGGTGATAGGAAGCTTGGATGGACTGGAGCGAGAGTCTCTCTCAGACCTTATGGCCTGCTAGAGACGCTCCTTCCTCTTCCCTTTAAGGAACACAATCCCAGAACACAGAAAGCTGCTGCACGGCCACTGGTAGCCCAGGAAAGCCATACAAACGACAATTACAAAGGTTGTAGAGCAAAGATCCCCGGCGGTCCTGGGAGAGAATACCGGAACTCTAAGTCATTAACAGAAGAAGGGGAGGACTCATCCTGACACTCCAGGGCCAGGGTCCCAGACTCGGCTCTGAGTCTCACTGAGAAAGGTTGTGAATGTCAATGAGTACACTAACTGGAGTTAAGAAATAAGCTGGTATTTAGAATTTGAGGGACCAATATTCTAGGAACACAACAGATTATTTTAAGTTCTATCATGCAAATATGTTACTCAGATGGTGAAACTTACGCTTTTACCTCTTAGGTCAATTTCAGAAAAGGTGCCTTAACACCTCATCAAATTGGCAACTCTCAGCCTTTCACTCACACCTACCACAGTGTGAGACTTGCTCTTAACATCTTGCATTCTGTCATACCTTAGAGCGTAATTTAACAGGATCATCTAAAGTTGTAACACAACCGGTTACACCCAAGTTGTCATAAAGAAGGCCAATCCATTCTGGTCATTCTCTGACTCTAGGAAGGCATCCTTCTAACTACAAGGAAATAGAAACTTACTAAAGAAGGCATGATACATTTACTGCTTAGTACAGTTAAGCTAACCTAGTTGTTTTACTTTTTCTAAGTGCTTAGATCTCTTTCCTTTCTAATATTTAAATCCTGGCATAAACTAAATCCTGGCATGAAACTACAGCAGTCCTCCCACTCCAGAATAGCTCCTGTGGTCTGAAGACAAATGGATGCCCTTTGGTGCTCCAGAGAAAAACCTCCCTTGCTGTGACCCGTCAGGAAATGCAGACGTAACCTAGCTCAAACCTGTTTTACTAGCAACACAAGGAAACGTGCCAGTTCTTCTGACTCCTCGTGTTCACTAAAGCACACAGGGGACTTTCTTGTTCTTTTACTGTTCCTAATACTTATTTTAAAAGAATTTAATCTGGACACTATATGAGGGCAGGCTCATCTAAATGAGGGGCATGACTGACCCATGACATCAACAGATTTGGTAAAATGTTGATGCACTTCATCCCATTCACTTTTCCCTTTTCCTTCTTGCCTGCCACTTCCCTGTGAACAAGGATGGAGTCTTCATCTTCCTAACTCCAGGATCTATCACAGAGTAGACACGCTGCATTTTTGGAGTAAACATGGTTTTATGACCTACACAGTAAAACGAAGGAACCCGGTACACACACAACGCTGCAGACCTTGCTGTCCTAGCTTCTGTTACCTTGCTAAAAAGGTGACAGGCACAGCAATGTGGCTCCTTCATGAAAGCAGTTTAAGAACTGAGATTATAAATGATCTTGGAGAACTGTTTCCCATTAGTTAAAATGATACTCAGTTGACTGCTACGTAGCCACACGATCTTACATTTCTGGCTCCTCTAGAGACCAGCAAAAATGGCACCTTTAATGTGTATTTTTTAAATCCGCCATAGATAATTTTGGAACTGCAGTAAAAGGCACTTTTCATCTGCACTAGTTGAAAAAAAGTACACTAGAGGTATTTCAAATAAATTAAAAGCTATGTTAAAACATGCCTTGTTGACACAAACATAGAAATGGGGATCTATTTCACTAACATTTTCCACCAGAAGAAGGTGCTATGCTAAGTTAAATGCCTCAGAATCCTAAGCCAGTCTCTCTTCTGTCTGGGAAGGTAAGTGATGAACTTTCTCCCGAGACTGAATGATGCACTCTCCCATGGTTTAGTTGAGCCATGGTGTCTGTTTTTTTGGCTTTTTTCCTATCTGGATACTATTTCAAGCCGGTTTTTCCAAAGTGAGCAGCCAAAGGCTGTTACCCCTCCCCACATGAACTCATGTCTAAGTGATTTCCTACAGATGCAAGCAGTGGAGGAAAACTGGGGATGATTTCAAAACAAGATTCCTATTTCCCCCAAATTATTCTATTGTAAAAGTTCATCCAAGTAGTTGCTAGATGCATCAAACACAGTTACTGATTCATTCACGCATTCAACATATTTATTGAGCAAATACTACATGCCAGAAACTATTCTAGGTTCTAAGGATACAGGGGAGAACGAGAGTTCTAGACACTGTCTTCAAGGAGTTTTAGCCTAGACAGGCAAAAGATAAACAAGTAAATATTACAAAAAATGAGAACAGGGCTGTGAAGGAATGAATCAAGATATTATATTAGAAAGTGATGGGGAGCCCTGACTGCTATGGCTCAGTGGGTTGGGTGTCGTCCCACAAACCAAAAGCTCGCCGGTTCGATTTCCGTTCAGGCCACATGCCTGGGCTGTAGGTTTGGTCCCCACTCAGGACACGTGCCAAGAGGCAACCAATGATGTTTCTCACATAGAAGCTCTTCTCCCTTTCTCCCACTCCCAATCTCTCTAAAAAACAAATAACATCTTTTTTAAAAAATAAAGAAAATAGGGAGAACCTATTCTGACACGGAATTTTACTTACCTGATCCCACCTTCTCATTCCTTGATTTATGGTTAATGTTCAATTTCAAAGAGCTTCAGCGACTTGAGCTTTGTTTGTATTAAATCCAAAAGCAAATGATAACTGTGTTTTTTAATTGGCCACCTGCATCCACAATTTAAAATCTGCTTAGGAAAACGAAGGATGCCCTTTGGAGAAGATGTTTCTCCATATGTTCACACAAAATGAAATTTTTAAAATAATTTTTAAAATTAAGAATCTTATGTACTATTAATTTTGAAATCCAAAACAATTTGAAATTTAGTTATTAATTCTGGCACAAATATTCTGTCTTAACAATGCACTTCTTTCTACAAACAGGGGAACCCTGCCTATGAGAAATATCTAAGACCACTACTACAAAGTTGGAGATCCAAGCTATGAAATAATCAACAGCATTCAAGAAGCACCATTATGTGATAATGGTAGTATGGCATACATATCATTAAAATTTTAAAGTATACATGTGTGTACTTTTTAGAGTCATTATCTTCTAGAGAGAGTCTGAAATGAATGATATATCTGTGATTTACTTCAAAATAATCCATGGGAGGAAAAGGGGTGAGTGAATAGTTGCTGATGTTAGTCAATGGGTACATGGGTGTGTGTTTAAACTATCCTCTCTTCTAAATGTTTGAAATTTCCTGCAATAAAACACAGTAGCACTATCCAGTTGTAGCATATAGTTTGTTAAATGCCAGGGACTCATTAGGTATTATTTGTATCTATAGCACACACTTACCCAAGGGTTTAAAAAGGACACACCCATGCACACACATGATCCTTCTCCAAAAGTGCCTATACTTGGTGTAATCCAAATAAAATGTACAGCCCTAAAGATTGCAACTAAGTTTTTAAAAATTTTTTAAAAATCAACTCTTCCACAGAAAATTAAAATGCATAAAAGAAATAATTGTCTCAAATTACCCAAATATACTCAAGCTATATTTTTCATGTCATTTTCAGTTGCCTCAGCATATTAAACACTAAAAATTAAATGCCACAAGACAAATTAAATTGCAAAATATCTTAGCTGGCTACTTTTCCTAATTTAGTCATATAAATAATTTAGTTGTTAATAATTAATAAATCTTGGAAAATTTACCAAAAGCAAATATATCTCCAGTAAACTGGACAAGGAAGAAACCTCATAAGCTTTAACTTTTAAA
The DNA here is from genome assembly GCA_004026765.1 of Micronycteris hirsuta. Taxonomy (NCBI): domain Eukaryota; kingdom Metazoa; phylum Chordata; class Mammalia; order Chiroptera; family Phyllostomidae; genus Micronycteris; species Micronycteris hirsuta. The sequence continues at coordinate 40,792 of PVJI01006501.1, read as the reverse complement.
ACCCTGGAAGGGCAAATACTATTCTCATTTCCGTAACGGTTTTCAAACCAAATAATTTTATCTCATGTTCACCTCAGCTAACTTAACAACACATAAGAAGCTTGGTTGTTGTTGTTTTTTTTTAGGTAACCACTAATCAGTTTAAAGTAGGAGGCAATTCTCTAAAAATATAACCTCATGTGGACATTTACTTTTATTCGGTTTCTTCTTATGGTGAAGAAAACTCTTTGTAAATGTCCTAGAGAAGTATCATAGCTTTCCGTTCACCCTTTGCAAGTAAAAAGGGTGGATCGTTCCACTGCTGACATGTGTAAAAAAAAAATATATATATATATACACATATATGTATATATATGTGTGTGTATGTATATATATATAACCTCATACTAGTATAGTAGTACTTTTACTGAAACTACAGCAACCTGCCAATAACATTAAGGAATTTTTGTTTGAAAAAGGAGTAATCACAGGTTTCTGAATGGTAGTCATTTGTCAAATCTTAAAATAAATTTTCTAGAGACTGGCAAAAATGGATGAAGATGTTTTTATGCTCCTTTCAGAGGCAACATCTCAGAGGGAAGAAGGAGTGACCTGCCTTAGAGCACATGGCCTTAGAACTTTCCTCTCATAGCACAAGGAAGATACTGCCAGACTTCCTCTTAGAAGGTGTTCTAGCAAACTAGGACGTCTCACTAGAGTTAACACAACCCTCCCTGTGAGTAACTTCCAAGAAATAGAATCAAATGAACTACACAAAGTAACACTACAGTGAAACAAATAAACAAACACCTATCCCCAACTATTCCAGATCCTTCATTCACTGCAGTTTATTTCTTCTCAGAAATAACTTTCATAATAAAATACACTTTTGGTCACCATAATATAAGAGAATAAGGTAGCTGAAAAGTCAGTTTGTCCCCATACTCAACACAAAGCTAGGATAAGGGTCATGTTCAAAACTATGACAAACGGCGGCTTATTGAAGAAGAACCTTTAATCCTCAACATAAATCCTATTTGACAAAATTTGTCAAACTGTACATTCACCAAATTTTACTTTTAGACAAAATTAGTAATCTCTTCTATTCCTGCTTTAAAAACACAGCAGAGTTCTATAAACTGCACCCTAAGGTTCCACAGAGACCTCTTGAATCAAATACCCGTGTGCCTTGGTAGTGTATATTGGTACTTAAAACGAACAATGCGTACTTTAGACAAGGAATGATTTCCCCCATAAGTAACAACAGTCAACGAATACACACACAATTTTTCTATTTCATTTTTTATTAGTTCTCTTTTTTCCCTGGTAGACAGTACACTTGGGAATTAATACTGCACCAGGCACAAGAAAGATTTCTACCACAGGGACATTTTGTATTCAGAATCCAATATAAATATTTCTAGTCAGACATTTCCATGGCTACAGATATTTGGTTGCTTGATTAATATGCATAGAAAGAAACAGTTGTCATAACTGTAGAAAGCAGTACTTAACAAGTACTTTCAAATGATTGGAACAGTTTTCCTTTATTATAATACGGCTTATTGGTCTGGAAACTAGGTCACCCTACATGATGTTTTGATTTTTGTCAAAAGCATCATGAGTACTCTGTTTATTCTTTCATTCCTGCATTTTTTAGCCTTCTAGTTGAGTTAGGGACCATTTAATCAGAAATCATTTTAGCACTGTAATAAAACAAGGCTCTATTAAGGGTAGATTATATACCATAATAATTTCAGACTTCTTTTTATAAAAAAGGTATCTGGAGGCTCTGAACAGGCACATGCATACTCAGGGCGAAGTGAACAAAACAGAGGATTCTGCTAAAGCACAAAACTTCCTTCTGGTCTTCAATGCCTGCAAATAAATACAAAAAAAAATTTTTTTAAATCCCACACTGTGATTAAAAAAAATTCAGTCTTTCCATCTACTTGGAGAGTCAGTTTCCAGGAACTTTTCCCAGGGTTAGAGATCAATCATCTGTCTTCCGGGCCAACCTACAGAAAGTCCAGTTGTGCTCCACTGTGTTCTCATTGGCCCGCTCACTCATGTGATGCACTCGGGTGTTGCGGATCGTGAAGCCTTGTTTTGTGATATATTCCATCAGGTGGACCCGCAGAGAAACTTCCTGGTGGTAATCACATGGTCCAAAAGTGAAGGAAACCTGGCAGTCTCTGGTGTCCATCATGTGCTTATTCCACTTGGTAAAATAGTTTGAGATACCTTCTAGTAAGGAATGGACCTTGGTGGTGATGGTTAATTGGGTTATGATGACAGCTACTGGATTGGAGTACTTAGAAAGCTTCCGAGTACTAGATAGCTCCACAACTTCTTCAAAAGTATCCATAGGATACAAAGGCTTAGGGTCATTGAGACACTGAATCAAGGGCTCGATTTGATAAAAATCTGCTTCTTTCCGAAGCAGATCAAATTCCTTAAAATCCAGGGGTAAGGTCAACTCTGAAGTTCTTAAGAAGTTGAGGACATATCTGAAAAGAGGTCCATCTCGATCAATGAAGTAGTTGCCTTGAGGGTCTCGAGCTGTGGGGAAGTCCCCCCCAAACATAGCTCCGAGCATGGAGTCCGGGTACCGCGTCAGAGTGGTGAGGGACGTCGTGTACAAGTGCCCGCCTACATTTAGTGTGACTGGGTCAGTCATCTGAAATTTAAAAAAAAAATGATTAGTCACCTGAAAGTTTTAAAATTCTAACTTTGACATATTAAGAAAATCATAACAAGCAAAGCAAAAGACTCCTTAAGGCTCTAAGTTATTTAGCAATCCTATTATGCAAAACAGCTTTACTCTCAGTGACTAACCCACCTAAATGCACCATCGAACTTATGCTTTCAATAGGGAAAAAAAGGGATAAATCTAACTCTTTGAAGACATACTAAGAAACAAGAGCATGATTTCCAAAGCCATTTAATTTCAAGCCCAATATCTAAAGAGAAGCAGAGTAACATATTTTGCCATGTATAATGTGCGCCCGTGTTTTTGGCCCAAACTTTCATGGGAAAAAAAAAATGTTTCATTTTAATTTTTTAATTTGATTATTTGTTTATATTTAGATATTTGTTTCTGGTATTATAAAGGAATTTTAGCACTTATTTTTTAACATATTATGGTATAAGAAATTTTATGTAACAAATAACTACAAAACACAACAGATATAAGGTGTTTCAGGTACTACCATGTATAATACACACCCTTATTGTCCCCTCAAAAATTTGGGCAAAATAGTGTATATTATACATGGCAAAATACAGTGTATTATGGAAAGACGAAGGCCAAGCTAAAATAAACTAATTAAAGTGTTTCCAATTTAAAAGACACTTTCATTTTTCTTAACTCAATTTGATATAAAATAGACAAAAAAAAAATTTGATAATGAAAAGAATCTACTCTCGATATTTCTTTTGTTTCTTCCTCATCAAAATGGGGGAAAATCATGAAATTTATTTTAAAGATAAAAATTTGTGCAGACCTAATCGTCATAACTTTTTCATGGTAATAACAGAGGCAAATACCAAGTTAAAATACAGTTTGATCAACACAATCTCATATACCAGCAACTTTCAATTTCAAAATCTGACAGTGTATTCACTTTTGTAACATTAATGTTGCAATCTGGCCTTTAGTTTTGAAAAGCAAGCTTCTCTAAATAATATATACCTTCAGTTTTAGAAATCATATTTAAGAAAACATATAAATACAGACAGATGGACAAAGTATTAGGCAAATAAAATATTTCTTACCAAAGGCAAAGAATAATAGGAAGACACATACACATGCAAAGAAAGTAAAAGTGGGAGAAGCGGCACCTTCTCAACAGCTGACCTCCCTAACCACAGGGAATGTCCGCTGTACCATGGCCTACTAGACCCTTTGCATAGACTGCTCTATGAAGGAAGAGTGTTAAGAGCAGTTTTAAAGATCAAAAAATCATGATCTCTCTCAAGTAAGTGATTAATTATAAAGTTACTTTGAGAGTCCAAACTGAGTTTGCTGACATAAACACACCAAACCAAACAAAAACACCATCCAAATACATTCTAAACTAATCAATGGGGGGTTGCACCAATAATTTTCACTCTTACAAGATGTACAGTATTGTACCTAAGAATACATAAGAAGGGGTAAAGACATACAAAAATAATTTGACAGCCTTCCAAATGCATCTGCAAAGGCTTCTCACCATATAGCCCCAGTCTCCATTATCCATCTGCTCCAGCGCGGCGTCTGGGGAGCCCAGGTTCCAGGGAAACTTGGGGAGAAGAAAAAGACGGGACAGCACATGTAACTATGAAAACAGAGAAGGTTTTTACACCCCACAGAGCAGGAGAAACACCAGAAAACTATTCATTTTTGCTCAATTAAAAACTGCTACAGGGCAGCACTGGCTGGTGTGGCTCAGTGGACTGATCACTGGCCTGCTAACCAAAGTCACGGGTTGGATTCCCAGTCAGGGCACGTCCCTGGGTTGCAGGGCAGGTCCCCAGTTGGGGGCCTGCGAGAGGCAACCCATTGACAGCTCTCACACTGGTGTTTCTCTCCCTCTTTTTCTCCCTCCCCCCTCTCTAAAAATAAATAAATAAAATCTTTATTTAAAAAAAAAAAAACTGCTACAGGGCAAAGATCTGAAGAAGAAAGCATTTCTCTAGCGCAACAATTTTCAAATGATGTGCAGCAAGAATTTTTAAAACATGCAGTACCTGACTATTTAGTCAGGGACACTGACCTCTTTTCCCTGAGACTGTCAAGAAAATGACAACGGCCAACACAACAGCAGCCATCCAGTGTGAATGAATCAAAGTTATACCTATTTTTTTGGCAGACTGGCAAAAAATAGAATATATTTTTGGGGTTTCCACAAAAATTCAGTAATTAATTTATGTGTGCCATAACGTTAAACAGCTTAAAAATCACCGCTCGAGGGACTTCTGTGGGTGCGCTACCTGCTCCACACTAAGCACCTACCAAACGCTACCGGGAAAGAATTATCCTATGCTTGGAGGAGGACGAGCCCAGCAGTAAACTGGTCATTCAAATCCTACCTACCTGCTCTGAAAATTCGATTTTTAGAATTTCTATAGTAAAACATTACAATTAACTCTACAACTTTATCCTCATCTCTATCGTGATCCTTATCAAAAAGGTTGTGTACAAGAAAGGAAGAAAAAACACTCTTCTTCATCAGCATTTCAGCTATACAAATTAAACATCTTGGTAAAAGCATTAAAAACTATAAACCCCCAAGACACCAGTACTGCTTTGCAAGAGAAATACACCAGAATGATATTTCTTTCATAACATAAAAATTGTACTTCTAATACTAATACATGTCAATTTATACAATAATCAAAACAAACAGAAAATAATTTAAATGTCAACCCATTAGAGCACAATCTGGGGCAAAAAAGAACCGTACCAATCTGTCTGAAAGTCACTCAGCCGGCACTCAGGGAGAGCCAGGCTGAAGACGTTCATAAACGCCCACATATTAATGATGCCGGTCTGACTTCATCCACAATTCCAGATTACTTAAACAGATTCCCAGCTACTGAACAGCTTCAGTCAGTGCCCTCTCACACACATCGTTCCCCAAATTAACCAGGAAAGCAAATTTCAAAAGCTCTGACAAGAGACAGTAACAAACATGGACTTACCAGTATTTACCCAGGAAAAGCATTGGCTTTTTTATGTGATCTTTAAACAGATTCACTTTTCCCACTTTTAGAGGAATCTGGCACTCTATTCCCAGAACAGGCCCTGGCTACAGAAGATCACAAAGGCTCTTTCTCAAAAGGTCACTCAGGCATGTAGAGAACATTTGCATAGCACAGCATGGGCTGAAATCAGACCCTGAAGCATCTATTTCTTCACCTAGAAAATTCTTCAAAGCAAACAAGCTAGAAAGTGGACCAGACAACACGCAGTCAGTTTTTGTTCTCCACACTCAGCAGCTGGGTACAGGTACAGACAGGCCTCCACACGCTAGAGGGTCAGAAGTAGAACCAATGTCAAATTCAAGGCTGCTGTACAAGCTTTCATTCCTCATAAACAGTATCTGAAGTAAAGAACACCAAAAACAGCTTTAGCGGTTTTTATTCAATAACTGATAAAACAGACAGATAAGTAACAACTTAAAGGGCCAGTCACGCGAAAGTTTTGGTAAGATGCTCATCTCTGGCATCTTCTTATCGCCCAAAGTATTCAATCCTGACAGCCGCAAAAATAATTCCATCAACCAACATTTACTGTAGGTCAATAAACATTATGTGCTATGTAGATACACAGAAACAGGAAAGGTACAATCCTTGCCCTCACGGAGCTTTCAATCTATGAAGAAAGGCAACATGCAACACTCGAAGTACAGAACACAATTCAAAAGCGCTGTTTATACAGCACTTCTGTACAGATAGACTAGCAGAGGCCTTCTGGAAGAAAGAGCAAGAACAGTTCCACGTGGAAAAAGGGAGGGCTTCTGGGAAGATCTTGCTCAGCAGACCTCAGCAGGGACATCTGGACAACCTGAGAGGGATTCTAGAATGAGAAACAGTTTAGGTAAAAGAGGAGGGGGCCTTTCTCTCTCTCACACACACACACATAACATCCCTGATGCAGCAAGCAGAGCATGAATTACTGTCTCCATTTTAGAGACGTAATGGATAAGTGACTTGCTCTAGGCCCCACAGATGGAAAGTAACGGATTAAGGACTTGGGTTCGCTGACTCTTAGTTTTTTACATCTTTCCACAATTCCCCTCCTCCGGTTGGAAACTGAAAGAAACAGAATCCAAGAAACAAGAAACTGAAAGGATTAACTTTAGATCCCCTACATCTATCTATTAACCCTATCCACCTAGTAAGGTTTTATTTACAAATTTAACAGTAACTCAGTCTAAGTGAGCGGTCAGAATGGGTTTGTAAAAATTCCAGAGGCAAAAATAGCAAGAACCTACTCATTAGTGTGACTGAAGGCTGCTGTCCTGTTTATAAGTGAGGAACTCCAATACTTGAATATCCAAATGGTTAAATGAAAAATGGGGGACCAAAGAAAGACCAGGGAAAAAAACAGACATCGTTAATGTTACAGCTGTTATGCAAGGCCTGTCCACTAGTAATCCTTTTTTGTTTCTTTTTCACTGCTAAATCAAAACAAGATAACTTCTTGAGCAATCATAAAAAGAAAATTAGATGATGCCCCTGAATCTGTTCCACAGAAAAAGCCAAGGTTCTGTTCCGGTACAAAGATAGATGTAATGAAACCTCACACTTAATAATTCAGGAAAGCAATTATGGTCATCTATATAAACCCATGTTTCTTAAAAAGCAACCAAAACCTCCTTACACTTGTATACAAGATACATCAAAATAAAAGGAAGTTACTATTATTCACTTTCAATACCAATGACTAAACTACCCCCTCCAAAATCAAATTGTTCACTAAAAAGCTCTAAGGGAAGAAACAATATTGATTAGTTTAAATTTTATCTCTACTCCTTACTTCTATTAAATATCCTCCATGGAAATGCTTAGACACAGCAAGAAACCAAAAAAAGCAGGAACATTCTGGCCTTCCAATAGCTGGGTAATTAGCCTCTGAATTGATAACGATTAGAAACATCTCAGAGACAGTGCAGATGAATGAAATAGAATATAATCCAAAAGAATTTCCAGAACAGCTTCAATCTCTTCTAAATCATTTTCCAGAGCTACTAACAATTAGAAAATGATTTTTTTGCTTTTCATCTTTTCCCCCTTCTGACAGTCTCCAGTGGAGCGCTTGAGAAGTTAAATGACCACAAGACAGGCAGCAGAAGGAGATCTTGAAATGGGCCTCATATGGGCTTCTTTCACTGATGAAGACAAAGAAAAACCTAGTATGTCAGAAAATTTGCCAGGAATGGAGATTATGAGTAACAATGAAAAAAACCAAACATAATTATAAAGTTCAAAGAAAGGCTCCGGACCTTGTAAAATCAGTTCACCTGGAAAAAATATGACCTTTGGCCCAAATAAAATTATTGTGGCAAACTGGGTGACGAATCCAAAACTATAACAGTACTGAAAACCACTGTTTTCACCCCCACTAAAGCTTCAAAGGTTAATGTATAAATTATGTTAGCAGATAATTAAGAAACAATGGTAAAGAATTTATAAAAGCCTTAAGAAAACTTCCTAAGAATTTTCCAAAGTAGCAAATCTGGAAAATGCACAGTTAAACAAGTTAATACCTTAAAGAAAAACCTAAGAACCCCTGAAAGCCATTTTTCTCACTACTGCAGAATGGCAATTACGGGCTTCATGGTTATGATGAACTAATTGAACACACATATTCTGGGTTTATTATTTCAGGTACAAACTAAGAATTCTCTGGGGCAAAAGTTCTACTTTTGTATAACAACCTATACATTGCAATACACATGCCTCCAAACTTGAATAAATAATAAAAACCTATAGCTACTGCCTTTCCAAAGTTTCCAGGTAGCTCTTTTCAAACGCATTTCTAGGACTCACTTCAAACTGGAGCAATATAGAGAAGATCAGCATGGCCCTGCTTGAGGATGACACACAGGTTCCTGAAGTGTTCCGCAGTATAAAAAGGAAAGAAGGAAAGGAGAAAGAAGGGAAGGAAGGAAATAAAACCCCTTTCTTCTCTATTCTTTGTGCCTGGTGTTCCAAAAAGGGGACTCAATAAACTTCATCTATACGTACCTTCAAATTACCTTTGTACTGAATTTCTCTGTTCCTGAAATGTGGGAGTTTGAAAGTGAAATACTTTTTATAGTAACTAGTTCAGCGACATCTAAAGGAGTGTTTTGGGCTAACATTCACATACAGGCTGCCACAAGTGGCCAGGCACACAGGAGAATGTGACTGTGATGTTAGGTTATCCTTAACTATACCTCTAAAGGAATGGATTGTTTTTTTCCTAAAACTAATTCTTTTTTCTCTCTCTACTCTCCACATGGTCTAGAAGAAAGGCTAAGTTGAATACTGACCTTAATACTAAAGAGCTATCACAACTAGTCACAAAATTATTAAATTCCTCTTCCACCCACTCAGTTTCTACAGGATAAGACAAGATAATGCCGCCTTCCCAAAAGTAGTAATACCACTTAAGCACGATACCAAGACAACAAGGGACCTACAGGGTAACAGGTCAGAGCCAAGGCCCTGCAGTCACATGCAGGCCAGCACAGAGGAAAGAGAATGGGGGAAGATCTGTATCTCAGTTCTGCTCCAATGCTACTTATGAGCCCCTGATTAAATCACTCTTTATGCCCAGCTGCTTCTCTGCAGAACAGGAGAAAATAAGCGAGATCATGACTAGAAAACCATTTGTAAACCGGCCAGTATTAAACAAATATGAAAACACGAGTGGCAGTATAAACAAAATTTCTGTGGTAAATTGAGAAACTCAAGAGTGTGAACACAAGTAATTCAGAGCACTGACAGAAGACAGGACAAATAGCAAAGAAAAGACCTCTTCCTTTGCTTCCAATCTCCCAGGTCTCCCTTTCCCCAGAGCTCCAGAAGGGAGAACCACAGGTACAGGGGTGCATCCAGCTTTTACAGAGACGGCCAGATAACGGAGCTCTTGACCACAGAAGGAACTTCCCGAAAGCATGACTCAGGATTATCTCCACAGTAAAGATGAATCCAAATAGCCATGTGTATTCCATCTTAAATAGACTCCACATATAAAAATCTAAGACCCCTTGAGGGATTCATAGAAACATCCACCCTAGGGCTCCTTTATGTAGTAACGCTTTGGTTTCAATATGATTTACGAAAATTCAAATCACACAAATCTTAGGAATGGCACCTATAACCATCCTGACCACTCAGTCCTTAATATCCACGGCATTACACAAAATGAAGTATTAGTGTGGATGGATGGTTCTCAACCAAAGAGCGCGTTTTCTCACCCTACCAACCCTTCAGGTAAAAAGATTTTCCTTTTCCTAGATACACACTTGTTCATTTGAAAACACCAGGCCTGTGCTTCCCCTAGCTCTTTCCTCTCCTGGAATCATGCATGTACTCAGGCATTGGCGACAGCAAGAAGATGAACATGCCAACGGGAAATGGTAAGAGACACTTAAGCTACCCCAAACATTCTCACCCAAACCAGGTCACCCGGCATCTCTTTGCACCCAAACCTCATCTATCACTAAGTCCTAAAATTGGATTTATCAATTTGTTCTGGAACTGGTATAGTTGAACAGAAACTTGGTAACTTCAGCAGAATATCCGAACAAGATCTGTTTCATTTCTCCGTCCTACCCTGAGACACAGCCTCCACCACCGTCGGCCCAGCAGGTGCTTCAGAGGCTCCCCAGAACCGCGGCCATTTATCACTTCTGACATCAAGCATTAAAAATGCCATGACACACACAAATCTGAGCATTAAAAAAAACTCAGCTGCTGTCAGAGCGTCTTTCTGGGGCAGAAAAATCCCCTGAGGCAGGGCTCAGAAGCCCTACCAAAAGCTTCAAGTTACAGCAAACGGTGGCTAATAAGCACCCCCCCGCCCCCGCGGCCAAAACAATCATTTTCGAGCATACCTCGAGGTGTCCCCGGCCGGGCGGTGCCTCACTACTGCCCTGCAAACGAAGTCCCCCACCTCGATCCGGCGCCGGCGTGGGACAGGAGATGCTCCGGGCCCGCGCGGGGGGCGCGCACCAAAGCCCGAACCTGGGTCCACGGACCACACACGACCCCTCCCGGCGGGCCCCGGAACCCCCGCCCATGCCCTGCCGCTCCTCTGCGGAAAGCCCGCCGTGGGCCCGTGCCAGCCCCGGAGCGCGCCTCCCGGGCTCTCCGCGGTCCCCTCGGCGCGGCCCCGCCACCGCCCGATTCTCCTCAACCGCGCTCCCCCTGCCGCTCCGCGCGGGCTTCTCCTCGTGCCGGGCCCTCCCGAGCCCCGGGGCCCCTAATCCCCCGGCCCGCCCCCACTCACTGCAAGGCGGCGGCGGCGGCGGCGGCCGGGCCGGCAGACACCGGCGGACGGAGAGCGTGAGCGCAAGGACGAGCGAGCCCGCGCCCGGCGGCGGCGGCGGCGGCGGCACAGGGGACGACTGATCCCGCTCCCGGAGTTGCGGCTCCAGCCGCCGGGAGCGGGAGGCACCTCCCTGCAGAGCCGCGGCGCCACGAGCGCGGGCGCCCCCTAGTGACGGCGCGTGCGAGAGGCCAGAGGGCCGTGGGCCGGAGGAACTCCGCGGGGCGCAGCGGGGCAGCACGGTCAGTCCGGCTCCGTGGCAGCCCCAAGCCCCAGTCCCGCCCCCGAGACTCCGCCCCAAAACTCGAGGCCCCGCCTAGAACCCTCCTGTCTTTGCGTCCTGCCTCCGCCTGCAGTTGGGGATCAGCCCATTCCTCCCGCAGTTTTCACTGTGCGCGTCCTCAGACTATTCTTGTTTTTTCCGAACCTGTGTGGTGTCCGGACCACATGCTAAGCCTAAGGGGTACAACGGCTATCTAGATGGAAGGGGTCCTAAGTGGGGGAGAAAACAGACAAGACCCAAGGAAACAAAATCATGACGAGTTTATGATATGTTGGGAGATGTCTGATTAAAGGACCTAGATGGAGAATAACGGGACGGGACCTCTACTTTAGATGCAAAACCAAGAAAGATCTGGACATTGGGCTTTGTGGCAGAGCACCCCCTGGCCTGGCCATCGGTGGGGGAGTCGACTCTGATAAGGTCACTCATCAGGCTTGGTGGACAAGATAGGGAAGGGCAGCCAGATGGAGAGAAGGACAGAGCTGACTTTAGCAGAAAAAAACGACCGGTACAAAGGCTCTGAGGCCGAAAGGCGCTGGCCCTACTTGAGCCTGGGCTCCTCTTGTCCTCATTTCACCAGGAAGTGAGCCAGGACTGCAGAAGGTGGGGAATTACGTAAAAGCCTCGGAACTAATTGGTCTCCAAGAAAAGACTCCTTCAAAATCCCATTTGCTCCTGATAACCAGATCTCTCTCCCCTTCCTGGTGGGACCGGATATATATATCCATCGTGTGCGTGTGCGTGTATAATTGTATATAATTATATATATATATGTATATATATATATATGTATATATATATATATGTATATATATATGTATATGTATATGTATATATATATGTATATATGTATATATATATATGTTTTTTTTCCCTCTCCACCAGGATAACCACCGGCCTTAGAAACTTACCTGTGTTTCATATCTGCGTGTGCATAAGCTGGCTGAGGTTTAACTTTTATCATATGATCACAGTCATATCTGATACTTGGTTTTTCTCTGAAAACTCGAATTAATAGGTTAAATAAGTGACATATGCTTCATCAGCATAATAGAGTGCTACATTATCATATTTAAAAGACTAGGTGAGTTTACAGGGAAACGTGAGAAAATAAGCAGAGCACAAAATGGTATACATGATATAATCCTAATTTTATAACAACATAACAACACAATATATTTATAACAACATAAATATACATAGACAAGTATTTTAAAGAAAATACAGCAAATCATTGATCATAGTTCTCTAGGTAGTAGGATGGGAATGTAGTGACATCACTTCTTAATGTTCTTCTGAATTTTCTATATTTTCTAGAATCAATATTGAAAACTATAAAAAATCAGAGGGTTTTTTTCCTACAAGAAAGACAATATCAGCCCTGGCTGGTGTGGCTTAGTAGATTGAGCTGCGCCCTGAGAAACAAGAGGTCCAGTTCGATTCCCAGTTAGGGCACATGCCCAGGTTGCAGGCCAGGTCCCCAGCAGGGGGCATGTGAGAGACACATTGATGTTTCTCTCCCTCTCTCTCCTTCCCTTCCTTTCCCCTTGCTCTAAAAATAAATAAATAAACTCTTAAAAAAAAAAAAGAAAAGAGAGACAATATCAAGATTATTCAATACTGAGATCGCTAGGATTTTGTGCCACTGAAAAATCCAGATCTGCCCCTGGCTTACTGATATCCTTCCAAGAGTCATTTCCCCTCTCAGGGTTTCTACTTCCCAACTAAAAACTGAGTGGAGCACAGCTGGTATGGCTAAGTGGATTGAGTGCTTGTCTTCAAACTGAAAGGTTGCCAGTTCAACCCTGACCCCACGGGTCAGAGCATATGTCTGGATCGCAAGCTAGGTCTCCAGTTGGAGGCATCTCTCCCTCTCTTTCTCCCTCCCTTCCCCTCTCTCTAAAAGTAAGTAAATACAATCTTAAAAAATAAAATAAAGTCTTAAAAAAACAACTGAGTGAAATTAACTTTGTCAGTGATTTTCTTTTTCTTTTTTTTTTAAGATTTTTAGAGAGGGGGGAAGAGAGGGAGAAAGAGATGGAGAGAAACATCAATGTGTGGTTGCCTCTCGCAACTGAGGACCTGGCCAAAACCCAGGTATGTGCCCTACACTGGAATTGAACTCTTGACCCTTTGGTTCACAAGCTGGCACTCAATCTAGTGAGCCACACCAGCCAGGATATCAGTGGTTTTCACAAAACTATTCTTACATGTCTCAAAGTTTTTATTGCTATTATAAATTATATTTTCAAATTTTTATTTTATAATATATTGATTGATGGTTATTGAGACGTGGTTGGTTTTTATATAATAATCTTGTATTTTGCAGACTTGAACTCTTTTTTAGTCCTAAGTTATAGGCTCTTTTGAATTTTCTGTGTAAATATTCAGAGTCTTCATTTCCTTTTTCTTGTGTTACTACACTGACTAAAGTCGCCAGCATAATGCTGAATTGTAGTAATGATAGTGAACATTTCTATCCTGGTCTTGACTATTTCTAACATACCACCATCGAATATGGTGTTTGTTGTAGATTTTTGGTAGGTACCCTTTATCGAGGTCTATTATCGAGGTACTTTATCGAAGGAAGCACTATTGTACTATATTATGAATGGGTGTTGAAATGTATCAAATGTGGGATTTTTCACCCTAATTTAATGAATTACAATTGTGGATATTATTACATTAAAACATCAATGAATTCCTGGAATAAACTTACCTTGATGATGTATTATTTTTTCAATATAGTGCTGCATACTGCTTGCTAATATTTTACTTAGGGTTTTTGTGTCCATACTTATGAATGCAATATGTTTACTAGTTTCCTCTCTTATTTTCTCCGTGTCTGGTTTTACTGTCAAAGTTACATAAGCCTCATAAAATAAATTACGAAATGGAGTTTCTTCACTAGAGCAGCTTCTGTAAGACTTGGGTTTTCTGTAGTTTGGATTTCCTATAGGTCTCACCTGTAAACCATCTTGGTTTAGAGCTTGGGAGTGAAAAGCATGTATACAGACACTTGAACCCACAACGTTCAGTCTAGCCTCAGGTCCTGCCTCTCTCCTAAACAGCTTTTGTGGGGCCCCCAGGAATCTTGTTGCTGAATCCAAAAGAACCTCCTCAGATCTCCCCCTTTCAGGCCTCCCTGGATGATGTACTGACCACACCCTCTGCCAGACAGCCTCTTTGGATCCCTATTCTGGTTTTCCTCCTTCCTCTGCAGTGCCCCCTCTCACTCCTGGAGACACTCCTCCTCGGGCTTCACCCACCCCTCATGCCCCGGCTTCTGGCCAAGGCCACTGTCTCTGCTCTGACTCCTCCTCTCTGTGGGCTGGCTCAGGCACCTCCATGAATTCCATTATCGTCTCTAAACCAAAAGGTTCCCAAACTCATACCTTCAGCCCAGGCCTCTCTCCTTGATTCCAGACCTACAGATGCTGCACATCCAACAGCCCCAACTAGGTGCCAGGGACTGTACTATGTGCTTTTCCCTCTGGGTTAGTCCCCTGCTGCCACATAATAAACTACCCAAAACATAGGGGCTTAAGACTGCAAACATTTCTTATCTCACAGTTTCTGTCAGTCAAGAATTTGCAAGTGGATTAGATAGGTAGCAGATCTTGCAGTCTGCAGTCAGCCATAGGCTTGACTGGGCTGGAAGATTCACACCTGAGCTCACTCATGTAGTTTCTAGCGGGAACAGTAGGTCCTCTTCGTATGAGCCTCTCCTGACAACATGGCAGCTGGCATTCCCCAAAGTGAGTGATTTAACTGAGAACAAGAAGCCACAAGATTTCTCTAACCTTGAAAGTGACATACCCATAGTCTTGTGGTCTCAGAGGCCAGCCCTATTACAGCTTGAGAGTCACCACACAAGAACATGAATACCAGGAGGTGAGGATCATTGGGGTTATCTTGGAGGTTTCCCACCACACCCTCATAACAACTCTGAGCACAGACTGCCCACATACCCCAGACACAGATTGGAAAACTAAGGCAAAGAGAGGTGAAGTCATTGCTCAAGGCCACATAGCCAAGTGTGAGAGGAGAGCTTTGATCATGGCTCTGCCCAGCTCCTTGCATTTTCTCTGCCTTTACAGTTCATCTTCCGATGCTCCACCACCAGCCTCCTCACCTTCAACATGTGCAAACCTAAACCCTCTCACCTCACCACCCCCAAACCTCCCAAGTCCTCAGCTCAGCTCAGCAAAGGGTACCACCATCCTCCCATCTGTCCAGCCCAGAAGCTTTGAAGCATGGCTGTTCCTCCCACCCCTCGCTTCCCAGGGCCAGATACCCCGGCCCTGCCGAGTCTTCCTCCTCAGTGCAGCCTGGGGCCACCGCTCCTTCTCCTTTCATCTCCACCACCATCGCGCTGGGCCAAGCCGCCCACTTGTCCATCCTGGACATCTGCAGTCGCCCCTCCCTGGTCTCCCTCATTCTCTCTGCCCCCACACTGTCCATCTGTCCTCCTCTCTCCAGTATGAGTCACCTTTTAAAACACAAACTGGCGCGTCACCCTGCCTGCTTTAAACTCCTTCCATGGCTCCTACTGCCTTCAGAATCCAGCCCGAATTCCCTCCAGTGTGATCTGGCTCCTGCCCCCTTGTCCAGCCTACTTCTCTGCCCTTTTACTCTCTCTGGGGGTCCCAGCCCCTTTGGCTACATTTTGGTATCTGGGAACCACTGCAAACTTTTTTTCACTTCCGGGCCTTTGCTATGCTAAGAGTATTCCCTTAGCCTGGAACACTCTTCCCCAGGCTCTCAGCATGCCTGTTTCCCTGTCCTTCAGCATATTGTCACCTACTCAGAAAGGCCTTTCCTGACCTCCCAGGCAGGCTGATGTCCCCAGCTACAACTTCCACAGTGCCGATCCTCCTCTGTCCTCACCTCACTGCTCCTCAGCTGAACTGTGAGCTCCCTGAGAGCAGAAGCTGTGTCTGTCTGGCTGACAACGGCACCCTGGAACTTCACAGTAAGCCCGACACTTAGCACACACTCAACAACGGTATGACAGTTGGGTGCATTCTCTCCACTCCCTCCCTTCCCTCTTGCACTCCATACTCCAGCCACTGGACAATGTTCAGTTCCTTAAATGAAGTGTGTGATCCCTCACCTCCAGGTCTTTGCTTATGCTGTTCCTTCCGCAGGAATGCCCTTCCCTCCCATCTCACTATTTACTCGGCTAATTCTTTTTATTTTTTTTAAAGATTTTATTTATTTATTTTAGAGAGAGGAGAAGGGAGGGAGACAGAGAGGGAGAGAAACAGCAATGTATGGTTGCCTCTCACATGGCCCTCATGGGGACCTGGCCCGCAACCCAGGCATGTGCCCTGACGGGGAATCGAACCGGGACCCTCTGGTTCCCAGCCCACGCTCAATCCACTGAGCTACACCAGCCAGGGCTCGGATAATTCTTATATATTCATCAGGAACTAGGGTTACCAGATTTAGCAAATAATAATATAAGATGCTCAGTTAATACTGAATTTCAGATAATCAACAAATATTTTTTTTTTTAGATTTTATTTTTATTTATTTTTAGAGAGAGGGGAAGGGAGAGAGAGAGGGAGAGAAACAGCAATGTATGTTTGCCTCTCACATGGCCCTCATGGGGACCTGGCCTGCAACCCAGGCATGTGCCCTGACTGGGAATCGAACCGGGACCCTCTGGTTCCCAGCCCGCGCTCAATCCACTGAGCTACACCAGCCAGGACCAAATAATATTTTTAATGTATGTTACAAACATTGCATTAAAAACTAGCATCCTGTATTTTTTTTGTCAACCCCAGTAAGGAACCAGCACCAGTTCAGCCCTCCTCTAAGGCATCTCCCTGGCTTCTCCTCCTACCCACTTAGCTCCGCTCACCCCAATGCCCAGGCTCCCAAACCACTCCCCTGCTTTGCTCCTACTCAGCATAAACACTCACTGTGTTTTGAAATTGTTTGTTATCAACTAGAATGTGACTTCCTTGGCAGAGGAAACTGGGTCTCAGTCTTCATCCAGAGTGTCTCTTTTCACCTGGGACAACCTTGGCCACAGGAAATGGTCAATAGGGTTACTGAGCAGAGAAGTGAAAGGGCACCAAAGAGAACAAAGTAAACAAGATGGAGAAAGGAACTAGCAAATGAAACTCAGCCCAGAAAATGGGATGAATCTCTTGGATGATTGCCCGCAGTGGTATGTTCTCCTTCCCACCCCAACCCTCCCACCCCCACCGCCTGCCTCGTTTCTGTCACTTAGTGCCCGCTAGCCCCTCCCCACCAACCCCCCTCCCTCCCCAGCTTCAGGGAGTCTTAGGATTGGTGGAACAGGAATGCAGAAAGAAGCAGTCTGTGGCCCTTTAGGGGTTTTTCCAAAACAGCCTCTTAAGCATTCAAAGGAGAGGCCCTGTGGGGAGCAGGGTGGGAGCAGAAGCCTCAGCTATGGACTGGAGTCTGTGAGGATCCCCTGGGTAGGGAGGTGCCCCCAAAGGTTTGGGGGTGCAGCCTCACGACTCAGAGAGCTATCAGAGTTTAAGCACCTGGGGGCTGAACCTACATTCAGCCTACCTGTAGCCATCCAATTACCTCCCACAATCTCAAGTTGGGGATGGTGCCTAGGGACCCCAGAAGGTAAGAGACCCTAAAGCAGCTAACTGCATGGATTATCTGGACCCAAGACTTTGCTGAGCTCCTTCCAACTACCCCTTCTGGAGTATTCTGAATAGCTAAGGAACTGACCAGTGGAGAGACCCACTCCTTCTGCCTCACTTGGTGGTAGATTCTGTCTCTTCTATGTGTGTTTCTCCCTTTCTACCCCTCAGTCCCCTTTGGCCCTTGCACCACTGGTTCACCAAGCAGAGGGTCACTTAAAAAGGCATTCTTTAGCTTTTTACTCACTGGCTACCCTGCCTGGGAAATACATCGCTAACCCGTCTCCCCACCATCTCCCCTGGGGAGCAGCCCCAGTCTCTCTGCACACTTACCCCAGCCTGTGGCTCAGGTGACCCTTGCAGCCGGCAGTCTCCAGTGCCTCCCCCACGTCCAGCCATGGAGACGCTTTGGTAGGTTTGACGAGAGCATTTTTCTTTTTTATAAGGTTTTTAATTGCCTATTATTTCTGGTCTTCTCTTTAATCAGCTTCCAGAACTCTGCTGGAAGCTACAGAACTAGTGGGAGGGATCTGGTTCTCACCAGTGTTGAGAGGGAGGCCCTGTGGTTGTCCTTGGATGTCAGCATCCCCTTCACCATTATGACTCTGTAATTAGAGAGAATGGATCTGACATTAGACCAGGATCAGCAGCTCTGGCTTCTGTCTTTGGTCCCATGAGTGTCTCCGTGTGCCACATCTGAGAAGTCACAGGCCCTGAGAATCCTTATATGTCAAGAGGGAATAAAGCTGTCTGGCCATAGAACAGCCAACTGGCATGCAGGAGGCAAGACAGCACCAGATTCTGAGTTCTCGTTCTCCTGACAGCTCAGTGCTCTAAATGCTTGGAAATAACATTTTAGTGTTGGCCATCCTGTCCTATTCCTACCCAAACTTCCTCATTTGCATGTGTTTGCTAGTTTAGCTAGAGCCAAATTCACCTGTAAAGACAACATAGCTCCTGCTCTCCTGTCCTGTCCCTCCTAGGCGGAGTCTCTCTAGGTCCAAGGCTGCTCTTTCCACACATCTTCCTGCAGGATGCCCACCCCTTCCCCTACCTAGTGAGGGAGCACCCATGCACCACCCCACCCCCCAAATGCATCACTGTTTTTTCACCCTCACCCTTTTTGTTGCTTTTTTAGAGATAGAGGAAGGGAGAGAGAGAAACATTGATATCAGAAAAAAGCATCAATCGATTGCCCCCTACTCCCCCCTTTACAGGGGATCATACGCGCCCAGACCAGGGAATGAACCCACAACCTAGGTATGTGCCTTGACTGGAATCAAAGTTGCAACCTTTTGGTTGGGACAACATTCTAACCAACTGAGTCACACCAGCTGGGACACTTTTGTCAAGAAGTTTGTGAAACTCTGAAATATGGTTGTATTAATTTAGTGAGCTCCTATGTTTTACACAGGTGCAAATAACAATATGTGCAAAGCTGCCCTAGTATGGGATCTGTTAATGTTCCAAGAGCTTCTGAAATAAAAGATATGATGAAAAGTTAGGAACATTATTTTAAACCTATTATAATGTCCCTTGGGTTTTGTGATGATGGTGGGTGTTCAACACCTCTGGCTACCAGTGGATCCACTGTTACACTGGCAAAAAAAAAAAAAAAAAGGAGAGCACCATGTAGAGAAGTAACTACAGGAACCTCGTGAAGAGCCATGATACAGGATTCAGAATTCTGTTATACATGTCACTTATTTCCAGGTCCCAACACACAGCAAAATACACCGGTCAGACTCCAGCTCACCCTCTGGCTCTGTCACTACCCAACAGTGGGGGCTTGGACCCACTCGACTGCCCCCTGACTCAGTTTCCTCAACTGTAAAATGGAATAAAACAACTCCTTGGCAGGGTTGTTGTGACACTGAAATGAGGTCATGAAAAACTGATAATGCAGTGCCTGGCAGGAAGTTGGCACACAATCAATTGGTAGCTCTTATTATAATAACTAATTGCTATACCGCTGATTTGAAAGATAAATATAGAATTGAAACTGGCAGACAGCAGGAGGACCAGGCTGAGAGAGAGGGGACTTTGTGAGGCTGATGATTCAATTGTTCCACCAAGGCTTCTTCAGACGTCCATTTATTTTGGTTGCAAGGTGAATATTGTCCACGTTGATAATTGCTATGAATAATTAAGGAACAATGGTGTCCACTGACATTCTTACAGCACTTGTGTGATTAGCTAAATATATCTTCTTATAACCCTTTCTGTCCTGACACACAAAATGTAAACCCCTACATCATGAAATTAAGTCGGTAGGGTGATATAATTATGCAAAATAATAAACAAGAAAGTAATAAATTTTTATTACTTGGGAAGAAATGGTGTGCCCATTGGCTGTGTTCTCTTTCTGTAAATTTTGTCACTGGCATATAATGTTCATATAGAATCGTGCGCAAAGCATGAACGAACAGCTGGGTGAATTTCGCAAACAGAACACGCCCTCGTAACCAGCCCCAGATCAAACACACAGAACATCGCCAGGGCTCCAGAAGCCCCTTCATGTAGCCTCCTGGATGATGGTTTCTTTTTCCTTTTCTTCTCCTCTTCTTCCTCCTTCTTCTTTGAGATATAATTTACAAACCTTAAAATGTGTCCATTTTAAGTGTACAGTTTGGTGAATTTTTCTAAATTCATACAGTTATGCAACCATCACTACCATACAGTTTTAGAATGTTTCCGTTACTCCAGAAAGTTCCCTAGTGCTGTTCAAGGTCAATCTCCACTTCCATTTCTAGACTCAGCCAACTAATGATCTGCTTTTTCTCTCTGGAGTTTTGCTTTTACTA
Organism: Micronycteris hirsuta; assembly: GCA_004026765.1. Classification (NCBI taxonomy): domain Eukaryota; kingdom Metazoa; phylum Chordata; class Mammalia; order Chiroptera; family Phyllostomidae; genus Micronycteris; species Micronycteris hirsuta. Next base: position 20,062 of record PVJI01006501.1, on the reverse strand, counting down.
AAAAGTTCATATAAATAAAAGCATACATATAATACAATATTTATACATACATATTTACATATTTATTCATATAAATAATAAATTCTTATTTATTCATATAAATAAATATGTATAAAAGCATACATATTTATTCATATAAATAAGAGCAAAAATACAATAGTAGTCTTTTATGTTATGACTGTTTTTTTATCATAAAATATGTAGATATGAATATGGTCAGATTAGAGATTCCCAAGTGTGACACATAAAATAACTTTAGATGGCTTATAGATTATTTTTGATATCTTAATTTTATATTTGCTTTAAGATACATGAAAATAACTACCACATTAAGTCCCTGATGTCACAGATTTTATAGCTTAGATCTACAATAGGCTTAAAAACTGATCAGTTTACAAAACATATTAGTAATAACACAGTGCACAGATAACCCCAAAATTGTAAAGGTGAAAGCAAGAGATTAAAGCCAGTGAAATAGTGCCCTGATTAATAAAGAGAAATTAGCCTTGGCCAGATAGCTCAGTTGGTTAGAGCATCATCCCAATACCACAAAGCTGTGCGTTTGGTCCCGTCAGAGCACATGGAAGGACAACCAATGAATGAATGAACAAGTGGAACAACAATCTGATTTTTCTTCCTCCCTCTCCCTCTCTCTTTCTCCCTTCCTCTCTAAAATGAACAGATAAATTTTATAAATTATGAAAGAAAAGTTATTTCTGTGAGCCCTGAAATTCTCTGCATCTCAATCAATATGTAGACTTTTAAAAATAATATTCAGAATTTTGAGGCCATTCAGGTGTTTCATTGACCATTTCAACACTTTTATGGAGTACCTTCTATGTCTAGATGCTACACAAATGTTCACTGAGAGATTATAATCAAAGTTCATTGAGAGATTATGTCATAAATACAAAAAGGAATTCCATTTTAAAGTAATTTAATGATTTAAACACAGTGACACACAGGATTATGTGGGAGTTTTTTATGTGCTCCTAGGCAGCGGTTGCCACAAAGGTTCTTGGCTGACAAGAAAAAACAGAATTCAGGGGAGGGAGAAAAGGTGTGTTTGGATGATACTCAAGGGAGGGTGAAATTTAGACAGGCAGAGAGGGGTGAGGTTGGGTCGAGCAACAACAGAAGAACAGAAAATAGCATGTTTCGGGGTCAGCGAGTTGACCCTACTGACTAGCACAGAGTTGAGAGGGTAAAAAGCTGGTGCCAGGACTGGAAGGGCTGATCCAAGTGTTAACCAACCACTCACAAACCATGACCTGGACATCATGAAAAGCACAAGAAATGTAGTCAGAATGTTTAGGCTGCCTCGCTCCTTTGAAGAAGGTACAGAGGATGGGTGGGTGGATGATGGAAGGCAGGAAGGGATGGCTGGTCAACTGGATGGTCACCTGCTGTATGTGTATGTCCCACATCCATCCCTGTAGTGTAAGACCTAAAATTAAAGTTCAGTATTATGTGCTGTCTTGACATCAGATAAAATTGGAGGTTTTCATATAGTCTGACCACAAGTCCCCGCCCATTCTGTTCCTGTGAATAAGATCCCCTCGCCAAACAACCCTTCTTGTCATAGGGACCAGCCACAGTTCCTGATTATCCCTGAAGAGTGGACTTGGCCCTGCCAGCCCACAAAACTATTCCAACAAACCAATCACATCCTCCTGCAGGATCTAAAGGGCACCTCAGCCTTTTAATGCTAGAAACACTCTTCCCAAGTATAACTCCCATGTTGTCCTGTGTGGTTCATGGTGTATTTCTCCTCCAGACTGTGAATATAGGTGACTAATAAACTTTGACTGTCGATCTCATCTGTCTAGTGCAGGGGTGTCAAACTCATTTTCATCGAGGGTCACATCAGCTTTGTGGTTGCCTTCAAAGGGCCGAATGTAATGTTAGGACTGTATAAGTGTAACTACTCCTTACCTAGGGGCAAGGAGCTGCGCCCTGCCGCCAGGTAGAAACAAGGTGCCGGGCCGGATAAAACACGGTGGAGGGCCGGATTTGGCCCGTGGGTCTTGTGTTTGCCACCTTGGTCTAGTGTCAGATATCTCGTGTTTTGTCACCCATTACCCTAGGGTGGGATTCCATTCCTTACTAACAGGGCGAAGAGGGGATGATCAAAACAATCCTCCCCAGTTTCCTTGGCTAATGGAACCTGGATTCTTTCAAGGAGCCCTCCTCCCCCACATGACCTAGGAAGCAGTCACTCATCCCTAGCTCAGAGATGCAATCCAGTTCCACCCATTGAAATGTGAGAATATATCTGACAGGAGGCTTCTGGAAAGGATTTCCTGGCTCCTAAGAAGGGAACACTGGAATAAATTGCTGTGTCTAGTCACGATGCCCTTACCTGCTGCTCCAGTTAACCTGTGATTGTGAGCAGATACAGACCTCTCAAGAGGAGTCTGAGAAAAAGCTGAAAACCTGAGTCCTTACCACCACCAATCACCCCTCGCCCCTCTGGACAATGTATTTTCTTATTTATGCCAGTGGGGACAGCATTTTCTCTTCCTTGCAACTGAAAACATTCTATGGATACATCATCTTTAAGCTACTGGTAAACATGAGTTCTTAAATCCATCCAAAGGGATGGCATCCTTTACTTAAAGAGTTCTCAGAAAGACCTTAAGTTTAAAGTTCAAACTGATAGAATATGCTGATGAGACTGATTTATTTAAGAGAGCAGAAATAGACATTGAGTGTGTACTACATACAATATGTCCTCTCATTTTATGAATATTTTATGGAGACTCAGAGAAGTACATGGCCAGCCCACAGCATACAAACAGCAAGTGTGAGAGCCAGATATAAAAGCCAGGTGTGACTGTCCTGCCAAAATCCTGCAGGACATCCCATCCTGATTGAGTTTGGCTGGGAGCTGGGAAGCCAAGAAAAAGGAAGAGTTGAAGGGGTCTCAGTAGGTAATTTTTAAAAAGCAGAACTAGAAGGGATTTTCTTAATTTTTTAGAGAAGTCAATTCCACCAGCAACCTTACTTTTTTCTGCTCTGAGCCAGACACAAAAATATTTGAAAATACAAAAGTGCTTGTGAGATGTATAATCCATCAGTCTACAAATATTTATTTTATTTTTTTTAAGATTTTATTTATTTTTAGACAGAAGGGAAGGGAGGGAGAGAGGGAGAGAAACATCAATGTGTGGTTGCCTCCCACGTGGCTGCCACTGGGGACCTGGCCTGCAACCCAGGCATGTGCCCTGACTGGGAATCAAACCGGCGACCCTTTGGTTTGCAGCCCACGCTCACTCCACTGAGCTACACCAGCCAGGGCTACAAATATTTATTGAACTCATAATATGGGCCCAACAGCTGGAGTAACTGCTGGGTGCTGTTTTACAGTCCCACTGAGAGCAAAGTCACAGCACAAAGGACATAAAAAGAGAAGTTTTAAATGCCACCCTAGGCTTACAAGTCTGGCTTTTTTTTTTTTTTTTTTTAAGCATCTAAAATGCAGTTGACGCTGCTGATAAATAAAGATTTAGACTACTGTCAGAAGCCTGAAATTCAAATCCTGGCTTTCCCACTCTGCTTTGTGACCTTGAGCAAGTTTCTTATCTCACTGAGCCTTAGCTTTCTGATCTGTAAAGTGGAAATAATAATACTACCTAATACAAAAGGCAGCTGTGCTAATTAAATCAGATAATGCCAGGTTCAGATTGTACTCGATAGATATTAGAAAATATTACTTTTCCCTTATCATTTTATTATTTCTTTTGAAAAAGTAGATGCCTATAATCTCCCACGCAGAACAGAGCTGGAGTAAAAGCGAGAGCTGGCTGCTGGCCTGGATTATGTTGGAGGGTGTCAATCCGCACTGCTGGTTCTTCCTGCATTTTCCTTTCTCCCTTCCTCCAATCAAGAAGGGAGCTGATTTGGAAATACTGCCTGGAGACTAGAAATCTGTGAAAGGTGGTGCATTCAGCCACTGGACAACCTCAGAAAGATTCCCAGGGCCCCACAATGGCAGAAAAACAGCAGAGGACTCTGGAGACAAGAGGGCCACATGGGCAGGGCCAGCAGGTCCCTTGGCCAACCTTGTGACTGATGACCCAGAGCCAGAGTCATCGACTCCCTCACTTTGGCTTCGTTTACCTCCCAGACCTGTGTGATACTCAGTGTGTGTGTGTGTGTGTGTGTGTGTGTGTGTGTGTGTGTGTGCTGCTGAAGAACACAGTGTGTGCAGGAAAAACTGCAGTTAGAGGATTTAACCAGCTCAACCATTAGCCTGTGCTCACAGTGAAGTTCTAGGAAAGAAAGCTTTATTTCTTGTCCACCTGAATTGCGGACTGAGATTCGTCGCAGCCAGGGCAAGAATTCCCAGTTGCTGTTCCTAGGAGATTGGGATGGATACAAGGTTCACATACTCCAGCAAGAATAGAAGAGAAGGTACACCTGTAGTCGTCCGTCCAGGCCCATGATGGGGAGGAGAGCATACCGGTGGCAATCATCCAGAGGCCTTTGGTCTGGGCTTGGGCACAAACCAGGAAGCAAATGAGGGAGAGGAGGGACAGATTTAACACACCTGGCAGAAGCCTTTCCCACCCAATTCTTGGTAAATCCAGAAATTTGTGTTTGTGACTAGGGTGTAGCAACTAAAACTGTTATGTTGTAACACCTTTCTGGTTTAAAGTGGTTAAAGCATAAAGCTGGTGAATTTGTAGATTTGACACCACAGCCTTCTGTGCAAACATCTGACTCTCTGCCCCTCCAGGGGGTGAGAAGCCAGCTCAGGTTTCACTATTAGCCCTCAAGCCCTGCTGTGAATTTCAGTCCTTTCTCAGAAGCAAATTAAACTGCTAAATCTCTTTAAATCAGTGCTGACAGCCTAAACCCAAGTTTTGGAAGATTCGGGCCAAAGAGGAGGCCCTCTACTCCAGGGCTGCATGGTAAAAAGTGAGCGGCTCTGACTCCAATGAACCAGAGCTTAGATTTTACTATTTTCATCACCTTAACATTTACATTCTGAGCGCCTGGGGAAATGGATCTTTGAGACACAGAACATTGACCTTTGCTACAGCAAAGTCTTAGCTTTCTTCAAGGGCCTATCAGAAAAATGGTATTCCTCATTTCCATTCTAGCCTGGAGTCTATTGGAAAGGTCAAAATATGGGAGAAGTTCTGGTAGCAGTGCAATCTCAGGAAATCTTCAAGCTGAGAGGGACTGTAGCCACCATTTAAATCTGCTCTGTCATTTTATGCACGAATAAACTCAGGCTGAGGAAAAATCAGGAGAATCTGGCAAAGTCACGTTGCTAGAAGGTCAATGAACTGTGCCTGGAATCCACGTTACCTGACTCTGTCTATTTATTCACTATAATCAACATCTGTTGGTTACGATTAGGAGACCTGTGCAGCTCATAGTGGCACCAGAAAGGACTGGGACTGGAGCAGGTCTGCCTTGGGCCAGACAGTAGGGTGTGGGTTCTTTACTTTGTGCAGGAAAGATTTGACAAGTCCAGGTGATGTTGAGTATGTCTATTAAAGCTCAGGGCAGTGAAACAAAGGACTTAGGGCAGAAGCAGCAACAGGAGAGAGCCTAGGCAGCGCTCTGCTTTGGTTCTATAGAAACATTACAAGAAAGAAGTGAGCCATGGAGGGCTGCTCTTAGCTCACTGAAAGGTCAGAGAAAAGGGGGTCTTGGAGACGGGTGCAGGGACAAGCTTCCTGTTGCTCCCCTGGTTGCAAGTCTCATAGGGACCCTCAGAGTTCAGGAGAGAAAAGTAAAGATGCATGCCTGAGAGGGAAGGAAGGCGTGGGAGTGCTCCAGAGAGAGCTGGGTCTTTTTTAAATTTTTTTTTATCCTCACCAGAGGACATTTTTTTTTTTCATTGCTTTAAGAGAGACAGAAAGGGAGAGAGGAAAGGAAACATTAATGCTTCTGAAAGAAGCATCGCGGGGACTGGAGATCAAACCCAAAACCTAGATATGTGCCCATGATAGGGGAACTCAAGAGTTAAAAGATTTCAGCCTTAGTTGATAGGCTTAAGTGAGTAATGCTTGTGGAAAGCTGTTATTCCAGGAACCGGAATGATGCCCTACTTGACTCCAGGAGATGGAGGAGCAATTCAAGCTTCGTGCCCCAGGGGGTCTGCAATGAGATGGTATCTAAGTTGTTGATCAACAGATAAAGAAATACTAGAAAAATTGCCCCTGGATTTCAATTCTTACCTGATTAACTTTTCTTCCAAACCCCTTACCTACATTTTCTTCTCCAAAGGTCAGCTTGAGATGAGATGTTAAAACGGTTCTTGAGGGTACATAATCCGCTGTCTTCTCAGATCAATGGCAGCTGAATAAAACGCCCATAAAGATTCAATCTTTGTCTCTATTTAGCGGCTCCGGTACTGACAGGCAGCACAGAACACTGACTTTTCCGGTTTACCCGACCAGGAATCAAACCCAAAAACTTTCAGTTACTGGAGACGATCCAACCGACTGAGCCATACTGGCCAAGGCTGGGTCTTCGTCTTGAGGGTTCTTATCTGTTTTCTATAGGCCAGGAATTGTAGGAGAGGTCTTAGGGGAGCATATTAATAGAATATTTATCAGCTTTATGCTGATGTACCAAAGTGAGATTTATTCCCCTGACCTTATCAGTCCTTGGGTATGGTTGGCACAGATGGCACTAACTGAATTTGCTACCTACTTCCCTGAGTAGGGAAATTTAAGCTATTTACTCTCTGGTTGGGGAGAAGTATAAACCATTTACTCTTTTTTTTTTTTAAAGATCTTATTTATTTATTTTTAGAGAGAGGAGAAGGGAGGGAGACAGAGAGGGAGAAACAGCAATGTATGGTTGCCTCTCACATGGCCCTCACAGGGGACCTGGCCCGCAACCCAGGCATGTGCCCTTGACTGGGAATCGAACCGGGACCGTCTGGTTCCCAGCCCATGCTCAATCTACTGAGCTACACCAGCCAGGGCTAAACCATTTACTCTTAATTGTCCTTGGTTAGGGAAGGCAGGATTTTGCAATTTACTAGACGGCTGTAAATTGCTTGGCCATTTAACTATCTGTCTCGGTTTCCTTATTCCACTTGTCCTAGCTTACTAACCTATCTCAATAGTGGGGAACAGAGCCCCAACTTCCCCTAATGAAGTGAGGGAGGCCTCAAATCCCTCTCCCTACTTCCTGAAAGCAGAAATGTAACCTAGAGTTAAGCCAATAGGACATTCTCATCCAGCCCTACTGTAACATCCAACAAGCCCATGGCCACGATGCTGGTTTTGCCCTGGTAACCAACTACTCTGACCAGAGCCACTTGTCCTAATGATAAATTAACCTGGTGACCAGGTCACTCAATAACCAATTTGCATAATGAACAGTTTGCCTAAAATTCAGGCTTCATTTGAGTATTTTTGCATTCATTTGACTGCCATATTTTTTTTATCACCTTTTTGGCATTTTTACAGATTAAAAGAATTAATTTCTGATCTCTCCACATCATACCCCTCTCCTTTCTTGAAGAGTGAATAAAAACTTTATTCTCTAAAAAAAAAAAAAAATTAATTTCCTCTAAGGGTTTTTCCCCCTGCTAAATTTTGTATTTTTGATTAGGTATTTATGAAATGTGTTGCCTTTTACAATGAAATTGTTTTCACTGTGGTGGGCATCTTTGAACACTGTAAGGGACTTCGTTTGCAAGTCTGCATAAAGACCCTTTCTTCACGCAGAGCCTTTGGCAACCCCCTGGCCACGTCTCTTGCCTCAACAGTGTTTGGAGGGAACAGACCAGGGACACTCCTTCCTCCAGCCACCTGCCAACCTCTTTTCCAGTTGCCTCCTTCAGAACCATGTCAGCCATCTGAGAACAGCGAACACCATTTTTTGAGCTTAACTCCTTATTGCTGAGTGACTATGAGCTCTCCAATTCATCAGAATTATTCCACCGAGGTGGAGGTCACTGTCCAATGCCTGGTCAAGCCGCATCTGTGGGCCTCCTACACCTACCTCTCTCTGTGTTTCTAGTTTGATTGCAACAATCTGGCTCTGGAGGGCATGGGCCACTTCTTCCTTGAGTTGGCTGAGGAGAAGCTTGAGGTGTCAAGTGGCTCTTGAAGATGCAAAACCAGCCCGGTGGCCACACCTCTTCCAGGACCTGCTGAGGCCTTCCTAAGATATATGGGGTAACTCTCAGGCCACCATGGAAGCCGCTGTGGTCATGGAGAAGAACTCAAATAGGCCCTTGTGGATCTGCGTAGCCAGGATTCTACCCACACACTCATCTCTGTGACTTCCTAGAGAACCAGTCCTGGATGAGGAGGTTAGACTCATCAAGATCAGTGACCACCTGACTAACCTCTGGAGGCTGGCCGACCCCCAGATGGCAGTGGGCGAGTATCTCTTCTACAGGCTCACTCTCTAGCAGAATTAGGAGCCTTTGGAGCCTGGAGGCCTCGGAGGGGCTTCTCTGCCTCCCTTTGGTGTCTGGCTTCTGTCTGAGTCTCTTCCTGTAACCACTAGGCATCCTTTAACCATCTTGGAGCCCTCTTCCATGCCTCAGACCAAATGGAAACAAAGCTTTTGGCAGTAAAAAGAAAGACTTTTCATCAAAGTTGCATATTTACAGCAAGAGATACTTAATTTGAAAGTTTTAAGTACAAAATGTAGTGCCCTTGGTCAGCAACTGACCTGAATTTAACAATGGGATGAGACCAGCACAGTTGACAATCAATGCTAATCAATGTCTGACTACAATGAATTAGAATATACTAGACCGAATGTGTAGTACTGAGTTCATATTCCATTCAAGTCCATAAGCAAGTATAGAGTTTGACTATAATAATAATACAAATAATGTTTCTTGAAGGCCAACATGCCAAAGGCTGGGCTGAACACCATACTTAGATTTTCTCTTTTAATTGTACTCCCTGAGGGCAGGGCCTCCTTTGCTCACTATTATGTCCTCAGCTGGCCCATAGTACACCCTCTCTGACTACCTGCAGAAGAGCTGAGTGGCCCCGTTAGCTGGTACTGTTATATCTATCACCTCAAATGCACAAGTGAGGAAATTCAGGCTCAGAAGTTGTTCCTTGTCCAAGGATGTCAGGTAGGGCAGCATGTCCATGAGCCTGGAGCCTGCACTCCTAACACAGGGAGTGTGACCTCACCCTGTACTCTAATAACTAAACTGGGGTGGGGGGTGGAATGGACAGACAAATTCAAGACAGTTTTAATGATGTTAAGTGCTGGAAGCCTGGGAATGGGCATATAGGAACAGTGGTCCCTGGGAGGGGATGGTTCTGAAATGACTAAGTTCTAAATGACTATTATTGAGGGTAGAACTTTGGAGAAATAAGCTCAACCTTCATAGAAAGACTTGGGACATAATACAGCCAGGGGTACTCTGGAGTGGCCTGTGCAATGTGCTGTAGCATTCCAACAAAAGATTAGCCTTATGGTGAGGGAAAAGCATTTCTGAAAACCTGAGACATACACATGGGACCTTGCGGACCAGCAGAAATTAGTCTTGACCTCCCTTTTTGTCCTTTATCTAATGTATATTCAAGTTATCTTCTCTAGAAATTAAAAGTGCCTCAGATTCTCATGTGCCTTTGGCCTAGTGCCATTGTGCTAACAGTAGTCAACATTTTATATAAAAAGAAAGCTGTGGTTGAGAATGTAAAATGGTACAGCACTCTGAAAAACAATTTGGCAGTTTCTTTAAAAACCAAGCATACACTTATCCTACAACCCAGCAATCACAGTGCTGGGCATTTATCCCAGAAAAATGAAAACTGTGTTCATACAAAACCTGTACGTGGTTGTTCATAGTAGCTTTATTTGTAATAGCCCCAAACTGGAAACCACCAGAGAGTCCTACAGGAGGCAAACGATGAAGTAAACTGCGGTGCATGCACACCATGGAACGCTGTCCAGCAATGAAAAGGAACAAACTATTGGTACAGGCAACAATTTGGATGGATCTCAAGGGCATTATGCTAAGTGGAAAAAACCAATCTCATGCTGTATGATTCTACTTATATAATATTCTCAAAATGACAAAATTATAGAGATGGAGAACTGACCAGTGGTTGCCAGGGGTAGGGGTGGTGGGAGGAAGGGTGGATGTGACGAGGTAACAGGGCAGCACCCAAATCTTTGGTTATGAACAGTTCTGCATCGTGACTGCAGTGCTGGTTACTCAGTTCCACACAGGCGATCAAACAGCACACACAGGCACTGGACCAACGTCAATGTCCTGGTTTTGGTATTGTACTAGAGTTCCCTGAGCTGTGACTATTGGGGGAAATTGGATGAAGGATACAAGGGACCTGTCTGTACTATCTTTACAACTTCCTGTGAATATATAATTATTTCAAAATAGGAAATTAGAAAAACTGTTGTTGAAAGCATCACCTGATTTCTCAAATTTCCCTTCCTAACCATTCTGCAGAACTTCTAATAAGATGGAAAGATGGATATGCCTCTCATATACAGAAAGCTTTTTTATTTCTTTTATAGCTTAATATTGCCTTTCATGGCTGTACCATATGCCTTTTTTAGTCCAGACCCTTACGCATGAAAATTTAGGTTATTTCCATTTTTTCTATTGTGGAGAATTATAATAATATTATTATAAATAGTTTCCATGAATCATCTTATTTCACCCATCGCTTTTCAGACTATGTTTGAAGTAAAAATTACTTCAAGTGGCAAAACTGTTTAATTAAGAACTATGTTATATTCTATATTTATGATGTATATTAAGCAACATAGAAAATTGTTTTTCAAAGAGCCTCATTTCTGGAAATAGATATTTATATACATATTCTTTTATTCTTTTTTATATATACATTCTTTACACCAAAAAAAAGTTTCAGTTTACTTATAGTGTACATATTCAACATTCATAAAACAGATTTTCTATTTGATTAATTTAAACTAGTCATGTATCTATTGGTGTTGGTTATTTTTTAAAGTTACACACTCATTATTATAATACAGTTCATTTTTATACAGATCCAGAGATAATGTGGTAGAATCCTGTCTCCCTAAATATATAGCTATACAGGCTTGCTGTTATTGAGAAACTTCTCCAGCCCCCATATTATAAATGGGTTCTAACATATTAAACAAAATGGATTTTCCTTTAGTAAAAAAAAAAGAAGAAGAAGAAGTTAAATCAGGCAATCAGCATCAAAATATCTGGGATAATATGAAATGTTATGCCTGGAAATGGGGAGTTTTATTCGTCCACAGAGTAAAAGTTCACTGTACAGCACGTGGGTGAAGATTTCTGGGCAACCTTTTTTCTTCTAGCCTTTGCTGCTGCGAAGCCAACATGTGGGCTCTGAGTCTGCTTTTTGCAACCCACAAAAAATGTGGCTAAGGCCAAAAAACATTAGTACTTATAGTTTAGAGGCCTCGTTTCCACTCGCCCCTCCCCAGAGTCACGTGGCGACGACCCTGACACAGTGTTTTCTGCGCCTCCTGAAATTTGCTGAAGCCAGTCAAGTGGAGCGAGCGCTCTCTAGGGGTCAGCTACGGGAGCGTCAGCACACCTGGGAAAGGAACTGTGGGGATTAACCTGGATGGCCTTTCCTAAACAATTATGCTTCTAAAGCTTCCAAAAACTAAATTCTATCAATGCGGTACCAGAAATAACCTAATGATCCGCTGTGAGTGCGTACGAGTGCATGCATGCAGACACACCCATAAAATAGGAGTATCTCTGTAAGGAGAAGCAGGGAACTAGGAACGCTGGGAGGAGAATGTCGTAGGGAGATGGGGATAGGCGAGAGACTCACTTCCCTCCCCCAAAGTTTTTATGTTATGAAAAACTTTCAAACATACAGAAAACTTGAAAAATGGTGCAATTAATTCCTACCTACTCACCACTGAGACTACAAAAATGTCATTTGCCATATTTGCTTTATATTAATTTGCCTGATTATTTGATTCAAGACCCACACTGCATGGTAAAAACTTTATACTTTTTGAATTTTGTATTGTATTTGTATTGAATTTTGTATTTGTACATATTATGTATCCAAATAAATTTAATAATAATAATAATCACCTTTGAAAGGAATTGTGAGGGAAGACTAAATTAAATGAGGTGTAAAGTAGCTGGCACAATGCACAGCACAGAGTACCTGCTCACTAAATGTTAACTAAGGTGTTTCTCAGGTTTCCCATCATTTGTTTTCAGGTCCCACGGTCAACTCATTGCCTTGGTTTCACCCCGAGGTAGGCAGCCCAGACAGGAGCGCTGTTTTGGGGGCTGTAGACATGGCTCCAAAAAAGTCAGTGACTCTGTCAGAGTAAACCAGGTAACAAGAGGCCCCTGAACAGGCCTGGGTCTGGGCCTTTCCCCATCCAGCCTTCTTTCCACCTTTCCACACCTCTCTCAACTTCTCAAAGGCTCCCAGCAGGCCCGGAGCAGAAGGAATAATCACACCCTTTAGACCACCCTGTTAGAAGCAGGCCAATGAGCAGGGAAGAGGCCTAGGGCAGCCATGGTATGTAATCCTTCTGGGTTGCTCTGAGAAAACTGCATCATGTCTACAAATATCCGCCTTTTCCCACAGACTATCTTATAATAAGTTTCACTATTTTCTGATACAATAAAATAGAAATATATTATTTAGTATGTGTTAAACACCAAATGGAGATACCAGTTGGGTCTCTGTATATATTATATATCTAAATCATAATATATGTATGTGATATACATATACAGCCTATTAGTTTAATATATACAGTTATTAATATGTAATATATGGGTTACCAATAACAAGCATAAAACATATTTCAGTATGTAGTAAAATCAAGTAGTTAGAATTCTATGCTAACCAGGTCTCTTTCTTTCTTTCTATACATCCAAATGTATATACAACATATACAATGCACATATTGCATGTTATATACATTATATATGCACATTATATTACATACATATATGGTATGATAAAGATTTTTACAATTAATTTATTTAGAGACCCAGGTAGCCTAGCTCCTTGGTTATTCCCACATACTGAATTATGTTTGGCTAGACTAACCCTTTTCCCAACCAAGGGCCATAAGTCCCATCTCTTATTTTTTTAGGTAAGCCAGTCGAGTTACTGCCTACTCTGCTCACTACAACCAGTGTCTCTCTGGGCTCTCAGGCCCTCCTGCCAACTGCCCACGAATCCAGAGACCTACTTAAGTCACTCTAGGGACAGAATTGGAAAACTCATCTGCTGCCCCAGGGCCCCGTTTTTTAGCTGTTCTGTCTCAGTTGTTGGACATCAGTGAGAACGGGTCCCTTAAAGCTGAATGTGCTTCTCCACTGCTGGGAGGCTGCTCCTCAGGGTCTAACCCTTCTCCTAGAGAAGAAGAGGCCCTTCTATAGGGTTGTGTTGGATCTGGATACATTAGTTCTGGGTGCCAATTCACAGCCACAAAGAAAACCAGGGAAACCCCAGCAACAATAATGGTTGGCATTTATTGAGCATTTGCTGTGCAAAATACTTGAATGTATTATTACATTAAATTTTATCATCTTAATCCCTACCCTTCTGGTAAATTCCTCTTGGAAGACCTTATCGTAAAAAATTAGTTAACATTTATATACTACTATATGGCAGACACGTTTCAAGCTGCTTTACAAACATTAACTCATTTAACACACATAACAGTCCTATAAGGAAGGCACTACTATTATTCTGATTGAAGAGACTAGATGTTTTGCCCCCTCAATCCATATGTTAAAACCTAATCCCCAATGTGATGATATGTAGAGGTGAGGCCTATGGGAGGTAAGTAGGTAGAGCCCTTCTGAATGAGATTAGAATCTGTATGAAGGAGCCCCCAGAGAGCTCACCCTTTCCTTCATGTGAGGACACCAAGAAAACTATGAGCAAGGAAGCAGGCTCTCGCTAGACACTGAATCTTTTGGTGCCTTGATCTTACACTCCTCAGACTCCACAACTCCGAGAAGTAAGTTTCTGTTGTTTATAAGCTCCCCGATGTACGGTGTTTTGTTACAGCAGCTCAGACTAAGACACCCATTTAACAGATGAGCTGAGATACACCCGTAGGTGCCACTTGTAATACAGATCTCAAAGTAGAAACATGTGTACATGAACTACATATTGGCAAGTGTATGAAGAAAAAACACTTTTAGATATTGCTTGTGGGAAGGTAAATTTGGAAATCAGTATAACAATATTGAACTCAATTTAAAAGGCACAATTACTTTGACCCTGAAATTCCTCCTCTGGAAATTATTCAGCTGCTGCATTTACATGAGTGTGCAAAGACATATGGACAAGGTGCTCCATCGCACTATGGTTGTAATAATAAAGACTAGAAGACGTGGTGATAATGTAATAGGGCATCAGTTAAACAAATTATGATATAGTCACTCTGAAATACTCTGTAGCTGTGAAGATGAATGAGGAGAAGCTACTTGCACTGATGTGCAAAGTCCTACAAGATATGTTTCTAATGAAAAAACAAAGAACAGGTCACTGTGTGTGTCTTAAAAACTAACATTTAAGCCAAAGTACCAGATTCCAATTTAGGGAAGGTAGGGTAAACATAGTCCACACTATCTACCATGATGACTGCAATTATAAATCCTTTCACAATGCATGGAGCAGCTAAGGATGCTGAATTAGGGAAAGAAACCAGACACCAGAGGTACACCAAGCTGGAGTGGAATTCACAATTTTTTCCTTTAATATTGCCCAACCTGGACCCAAAGGCAGCTGCTCAAAACCCAGAAGGGCTTATCAGGTACAGATGGAAAGAGCCCCAAGAGAAGCCCTCTCGTTCTGATCTGATGGGGGGGCGTGTTTTGGGGGTTGGGGGGGAGTACTCCATTTTGGGGGGTTTTCTTTTTTCTGTTCTCCCCTGCCCCCGCCTGGAGGCAATGCCTTGGTATTGGTGGCAGCAGTGTGTGGGCAGATGCTTAAAACTCTAGAGGAGCTGTGGTTCTAAGAGCCCGGAGAGAATCCCATTGCTTTGCCTCTCTTGTCGGTCCTTGATCCCAGATACACAGCGATGGGAAGTGCACAGTAGAGCAGTGAAACTGATGACCCCCTCAGATTTGTAAGATGAAGTCCTAACCCTCGGTACCTCAGAATGCGATAGGAGATAGGCTCTTGTAATTGGTAACTAAGGTAAAATGAGGTCATCAGGGTAGGCCCTAATCCAATAGGACTGGTGTCCTTAAAAAAGAAGGGACGAAGACACAGACACGTACACGCACACAGGAGAGACCGTGTAATGATGGGACGAGAAGGCTAGGAGAGAGGGCTCAGGAGAAATCAACACTGCAGGCACCTTGGTCCTGGATTTCCAGCCTCCAGAAATGTGAAAAAGTTAATTTCTGTTATTTAATCCACCCAGTCTGTGGTATTTTATTATGGCAGCCCTAGCAAACTAAACACCTACTTTCTGGCTGGAGGACTGGAAAAGGAGGCTCTAGCACATCAGAAAGTATTGGGGATATCACAGAAATGAAGGTGATCAAGACATCCCAGAAAGTTGTGTGTAAACTCCTAGGCTCACCCCAGAGGCTACACGTGCAGATCAGATCCTAAACACCGTACCAAAGGTCTCGCCAACCGAGCTACACCACACAGGCCCCTGACTGATCACGGGGTGGAGCACATGCGGGACTGATCTGAATAGCCCTGCAAACGCTTCCGAAACTGAGCTGACTTCGGAACCACAGCCCACACAGAGCAGGCAGGTTGAAACTTGCAACCTGAACGTAACCTTCTAGATTACCTGCGAGAATTTTAGATATCACATTCTCTAGTCAGACTGACGAAGAAATAGAAAGAGAAGACACAGATTACTAATTTCAGGAATGAAAAATGGTATATCACTACAGACCCCACAGGCTTTAAACTTGAATCTTATGAACAAATCAACACATTAATTTGGCAACTTAAGTGAAATGGACCTATTCCTTGGAAAATACAAACAACCACCATTCTCTCAAGAATAGATAACCTAAATAATTCTATGTTTATTAAAGAAATGGAACTTGGAGTTAAAAGCTCCCTGAAAAATAAATCTCCAGATGGTTTCAGTTATAAATTCTACCAGATATTTAAAGAGTAAATAAAGCCAATTCTAAACAATCTTTTTCAGAAAATAGAAGAGGAAGGAACACTTCCTAAATCATTTGAGACCAACATTACTGTGATACTAAAATCAGACAAGACAATACAACAAGAAATAGACCAATTATCTTTCATTAATATAGACATAAATCTCCTTAACAAAATACAAAATACTAGCAAATAAAATCCTGCCATATATATATCACTAAGACCAACTGGGGTATATACTAGGAATGTAATGATAGTTCAATATGGGAAAATCAATTAATGTAATACACACTGTTAAGAAACCAAAGAAGAAAAAATGATCATACAAATTGATGCAGAAGAAACATTTGGAAAAAATCAGTAGCCATTCATGATAAAAGAACACAGCAAAGTAGGAACAGAGGAAACTTCCTTAGCCTGAATTAAAATATCTACAAAAAAATTAAAAGACATATCACACTTACTGGTGAAAATTTGAATGCTTTCTCTCTCAGATGATGAACAAGGCAAATATGTGCATTTTCACCACTTCTATTTAACATCGGTACTAGAAGGCCAGTAATATGGCAAGAAAAAGAAATTAAAGAGATATATATATTAGAAAAGAAGAAATAAAATGATCTCTTTTACAATCAACTTAATTACCTATGTAGACAATCCCATGGAATCTACAAAAAACTCCTAGAAACAGTAAGTGAGTTCCACAAGATTTCAGGACACAGTGTCAACACTTAAAAATCAACTGTATTTCTATATACTAGCAATAAAAAGTTAGGAACTGACATTTCAAAAAATACCATTTACAACTCTGACCTGTGTGGCTCAGCAGGTTGGGCATCTCACAGCAAAGCAAAAGGCTGTCGCTTCGATTCCCAGTCAGGGGACATGCTGGGTTGCAGGCCAAGTCCCTGGTTGGGGGTGCACGAGAGGCAACAGACCAATGCTTCTCTCACACATTGATGTTTCTCTCCCTCTCTTCCCCTCTCTCTAAAAATAAATAAATAAAATTTTAAAAAATATCATTTACAATACCTTAAATAGGACGTGCACGCTTAAGCATAAGTCTAATAAAATATGTGCAAGATCTGTATGCTGAAAACTGCAAAAGGCCAATGAAAGAAATCAAAGACCAAAGTAAATGGAGAGACATGCAGGACTTATGGGTTGGAAGACTCAATATAGTTAGGATATCAGTTCTTCCCAAAATGTTCTACATATTCAACACTATTCCAATTGAAATTTTATCAAAAATCTTTTCTGGAATACTACTCAGCCATAAAAAAGAAGAAAATTTTACCCTTTGTGAAGGCATGGATGGACCTGGGGAAAATTATACTAAGTGAAATACACCTGTCAGAGAAAGACAAATACCATATGATTTCACTCATATGCGGAATCTAATGAACAAACTGAACAAACAAGCAAAATAGAGACAGACTCATAGGTAGAGAGCAGATGACAGCTTTGGGGCAGGTTAGGGGGTGGAGGGACAGAGCAAAAAGGAAAAGGGATTCATGGACATGGACAACAATGTGGTGATTATGCGGGGAGGGGAGTATAAAGTGAATAAATGGTAATGGAAAAAACTTCAACAGAAAAAGACTTTTTTCTGTAGAGGAAGATAAGCTGATTGTAAAACAATTTTGAAAAAGAGTAATGTTGGAGGATTCACATACTTGGTTTTAAAAATTACTATACAGCTACAGTAATTAAGACAGTGTAATATTGAAGAAGGGATAAACACACAAATCAGTGGAACAGAATAGAGAGTCCAAAAACAAACCCACTCAAAACAATCAACTGATTTTTGTACAAAGGTACAAAGGCAATCAATGGAGGAAAGATGGTCTTTTCACCAAATGATGTTGACACAATAGGACATCCATATGCAAAATAACCTCATAACTTATACAAAATTAACTAAAAATTGACCATAGATCTAAATATAAAACTATAAAACTTTAAAGATTTTTAAAAATCCTCACCCAAGGGCATTTTTTTCATTGCTTTTAGAGAGAAAGGAAGGGGGAGAGAGAAACATCAACATGAAAGAGAAATATTGATCAGTCGCTCCCCACACCAGGGATCACATGCACCTGGACTGGGGAATGAACATGCAATCTAAGTATATGCCCTGACTGTGAATTGAACCCACAACTTTTTGGTTACCAGGCGATGTTCCGACCACTTGAGCCACACTGGCCAGGACTAAAACTATAAAACTCTGGAAGAAAACATCAAAGACAATTTTTGCAATGTGGGATTAGCCAAAGAGTTCTTAGATATGACACCAAAACATGATCCTTAAAAGAAAAACCTAGTAACTTGAATTTCATCAAAATTCATACCTTTTTCTCTGTAAAAGATACTCTTAATTGAAAGATATACCATGGACTGTGAGAAAATATTTGCAAATCATATCTTCAACATAGGACTTGCATCCAGAATACATACAGGGTGTGGCAAAAGTAGGTTTATAGTTGTTCATATGGAAAATAATACAATAATAAATAATAATACAAGAATAGCCCTGGCTGGTGTGGCTCTGTGGATTGAACACCGGCCTGCGAACCAAAGGGTTGCTGGTTCGATTCCCAGTCAGAGCACAAGCCTGGGTTGCAGGCCAGGTCCCCAGTGGGGGGCACTCAAGAGGCAACTACACATGGATGTTTCTCTCCCTCTCTTTCTCTATCCTTCCCCCTCTCTAAAAATAAATAAACAAAATCTTAAAAACAAACAAACAAAAAAGAATAAACCCTGGCCCTGACCAGCATGGCTCAGTTGGAGTATGGTCCAGTAAACTGAAAGGTCGCAGATTCCATTCCCCATCAGGGCACATGCCTTGGTTGTGGGTTCGGTCCCCAGTTGGGGTGCATGCAAGAGGCAACTGATGGATGTTTCTCTCTCACATTGATGCTTCTCTCCCTCTTTCCCTTACCCTCTCTCTAAAATCAATGGGCGTGTACTTTAGTGAGGATAAAAAAACAAGAATAAACTCTGTTTCATGTACTCACAAATGTAAACCTACTCCTGCCCCACCCTGTATATTACTCAGCTTTAAGAAAACAAACAACCCTCCCCAAATGGGCAAAAGATTTAAGCAGACATTTCACCAAAAACGATATATGAATGGCCAAGTAGCACATGAAGAGATGCTCAACATCATTGGCCACTAAGGCAATGCAAATCAAAACCATGATGAGCTATAACTATACACCCATGAGAAAGGCAATACACCAAACTAACCAACAAATGATAACACCAAGTGTTGGTGAGGATGTGGAGTCACTGGAACTCCCACATACTGTTGGTGAGAACACAAAATGGTACGGCCATTCCAGAAAACAGTTTGGCAGTTTTCTAAAAATTAAATATCCACCTGCCTTATGACAGAACAATCCCAACCCCACAGCATAGAGGGATGAAACCTTGTGTTTATAGAGCACTCTTTCCAAAAGATTTATACCAGCTCAGTTCATCATCACCAACAAACTAGAATCGACTCAAATGTCTTTCAGAAGGTAAATGGATAAACTGTTTTACATGCATACAACAGAAAACTACTCAGCAATAAAAAAGAATAACTATTGAAACACTGATAACTTAGATGAATCTCAAAGGCAAGACATTGAGTGAAGTAAGCTAGCTTCAAAAAGTTTAACATTCTGGAAAAGGCAACAGTATGTCACACAGATTAGTGGTTGTCAGGGACTAGGAGTGGAGGGATTGCTTCACAAGGACAAATAGGAGGGAGTATTGGTGGTCATAGGACCATCGTGTATCCTGATTATGGTTATCATTACTCAAATTTATACCAGTTTCAAAACTCAAAGAGCTCACAATTTTTCTGTGTGCTCATTTTTTTATTATTTCTTAACATTTTTTATCCTCACCCGAGGACACTTTTTTCATTGCTTTTAGAGAAAGAGGAAGGGAGAAGGAGAAGGAAATATTGATGTGAGAGAGAAACATCAATT